>JAQQAE010010395.1:0-14123 GCA_029823295.1 Pseudamia nigra | reverse complement strand
AAAAAAGGACATTTTAAAAATGTAAATATACCACTAGAAATGAAAAAATAATGAATGAAATTAGTAAGAAAAAAATCAGAATTGACAAAAATGATGAAAACAATCAAGACAATGCAAAAAAAATGAACAAATAATCCAGAAAATTAGTAAGAATTGACAAAATAATCAGGAAAATTAACAAAAAAGGAACAAATGTATTTTAAAAATTAGTAAATATAATAAAAAAGAAGAGAAATGAAAAAATAATTAATAAAGTTACTAAAAATTGACCCAAAAAAAATCAAGAAAATTAATAAAAAAAGGACATTTTAAAAATGTAAATATACCACTAGAAATGAAAAAATAATGAATGAAATTAGTAAGAAAAAAATCTGAATTGACAAAAATGATGAAATCAATCAAGACAATGCAAAAAAATGAACAAATAATCCAGAAAATTAGTAAGAATGGACCAAATAATCAAGAAACTGAACAAAAAGGAACAAACTAAACAAGAAAATGTGGAAAAAATTACCAAACAACCAGGCAAATGAGAAAAAACAAACAAAATAATCAACAAGGTGAATGAAAATGAACAAAAATGATCAAGCAAACCATTAAATAAATAAAATAAGCAACAAAATGAGTATAAATGTGCCAAGTTAACAATGAAAAAATGAGCAAACCTAAAGAAAATAAGCAACAAGATGAACAACACAATCAAGAAAATTAACAAAATAAACAAGTGAACGAAACACAAGTGACTGCATGAACTTCAATTAGAACTTATTTTCTTCGTTTACATGTACTAATCCGACAGAAAAGCTGCGTATCATCTAAGGGAAAGTGTTTCATTATCGGCCACGACTGCGTCTCAAATCAGCAGTACTACGTTTTTCAGTGAGTACGTCTGAATCAAACACCGACGGCTTCTTCGCAGACTCAACGTCCTGCAGGGTTACAAAATTCTAGAAGAATCCACCTATTGCACTGTGCGCAGGAATGCACACGCTTTCAGTCCAAGTTTGGTGTGAGCTGAGATTTGAGGTAACGGCCCTCAGGAAATGACTGACTCTGTATCACTTCTTAAAAGGCCCCACAAAAGGCCCACAGCTGTCGACAATAAAAAAAAAAAAAAAAGCAAATTAAATAAACATAAGCAGAGTGTTTTGCTCAGGGTGAAGAGGAGGACAGATGTAGAGATAGAAACAAGATGAGGAAAGCTGAGGGAAGGGGGGAGACGAGAAAATACACAGCAACGTAGGCAAAACAGTGATGTGAGATTAAAAAAAAAGACCGACTGAGGAGAAGACAACTTAAACAAGAATATTTTGTGTATCCCCGCTGATTCAGTCCTAAATTACAGCACCTCCTAAATTCCAAAATTATTATGGCCATTGTCTTACGGTACCCTCAGCCCCTCTTGTGAGACAAGCTTCCTGAGAAAGTTTCTGCGTCACAAACTGTTGCTCAGATCATCAAAATCTTTTCACCGGGAGCAGTAGGAGGTTTGTCTGAACACACTGATATAATTTTCATGTAGGTTCAGTGTAAATTGTGTGAGACGGAGTGAATTAAACAAGTGAGAGTGACTGGAGTTGAACCGGAGTTATTGTGGCAGTTGGATGGACCTCGTGTCACTCCGGGGCTCTGATTTTAAATTCTGTAACTCGCTGGGCTCTGGTTGGCAGATTGTCTAAAAGAGGACAAATTTGGCTACGTTTTTGGTAAAAATGTTGAACCTGTGGTAAACGGTCTCTGCTTCAGGGCAGGTCAAGCAGAACTTTTTTGGATAATTTCAGAGCCTTTCTCAACTCTGTCAGTTACATCCAGCCCATTGACTCCCATTGTAAACTCAAAAAAGTCTGATAATCACCGCAAACTTAAACTGTAATTTTGTAAAAAACATACCAGATATGAAACTACGGAATGACACTGAAAAAGTTTAATGTCTTGTGGCCATTTTAAACTTTCAACCATGTTACTACATTTAAGTTGAACAAAGTTGTGTTGCTTTGAAGTTGGATGCGTTTTATGACTTTTTTATTTATAGGAAATAAATGGGAACCTTTTTGCAGTGTTTCATGATTTTTTCACCGTCTTTCATTCACGTAGGGCGAAGGCGGGGTACCCCATGGATGAGTGGCCAGTTCATGTCAAGACTGACATATAGACAGGCGCTCACATTCATACCTATGGGCAATTTAGAGTGACCAATTAACCTAAACCCTAGTGGGAAGAAGCTGGAGAGAACCCATGCAGACCCAGGGAGAGCATGCAAACTCCACACCCACCGGCCAGCGTTGGGTTTGAACCCGGGACCGTCTTGCTGTGAGGCACTAGTGCTAACCTCGTCTTTTCACTGAATCGCAAAGAAAAATAATAACATACTACGCTGAAGGGTTTTCTCAAAGCCCTGCAATGTGAAATTTAGCAACATTGGTATAGAGGTGGAGTAAGACTAGTAAATGTGCTGAGTCATGTTGTCGCGTTGCATAGCAGGTACACAAAAACAGAAACTGCAGAAATGTGCAAGATGTCAACTACAAAGGGGCAAGTGGTTCGAACCACATGAAAACAAAAGAACACAGTTTGCAGATGACTGTTTCAAAGAGTCTTTTTCCTGTCATGTTTTCTTCTTTTCTGTTTTGTTTTCACGTCTGAAGAGCGTCTGACTCGTTCCTACCACAGCTTTGTCCCAGATGAGAGCCATCCTCTCCTCCACGCCGTTGACACCTTCTGGGATCTGGGTGAAGTCGTCCTTGCCGATAGCCTTCTGGGCCACGCTGAAGGTACAGTGAGCGCTGCCAGTCACGCTGAGGTCTCCGCTGGGATGCACAAAGACAAAGATGAAAAGGCTGGAGTGCACATGGAATTAAATCCACGCAAATGTCCTGCGGTCAAAGCGATATCAAAGTGAGGACGAGGGCTGGATTGAATTGAAATGCGCCACCCTGCCAAAGTTTGTTCTTGCAGCACAAACCTTTACTAATGTTTTTCCTTGTGACTGATTTTCCAAACACCAGATGTGTAACCGATACTGATTTATCAACAAGAAGCAAAAACCGACAGTTTCATGATGTAACTGAACAGTTTACACTCAGACACAGGATATTTCTGCACATTTACACACAGAAAAGATACAACTACAGGTACATTTAATACATTTGTTCACTTTTAATGGCTCAACATAATGACCAGAGGTGGATAGTACTCATGTACAGTGGATCTCAAACGTCTACACACCCCTGTTCAAATGCAGGTTTTTGTGATGTAAAAAATTGACACCGAGACAAAAAAATTCACAATTTTCAGTCATATTTACACACCCAACACATCATAAGTCCAACACCAAGCACATTAGTTATCAAATATCAAAATCCTTAAAAAAGAGGCCTAAAAAGAGGCTGGGGTTTAAGAGGTTAACGAAGACGACATCCACTGTTTCTCATTCCATGTCATGAACACACAGTGGTTACGTACCTGGACAGCAGCGTGTTCAGATAATCTGGAGTGGTGGGGTCCGGGCTAAGAGGGGGTGATGTTACAAAAGACGCCGCTTTGGCCCAGTTCTTGCTCCAGTAATGTGTCCCATCAGTGCCCAGACTGGCGGTGATTGGCTCCCCAAACACGACATTCCCTGAAAAACACAAAAACAGTGGTGGTAACAGACTAATGTCCTCTACACATGCAGTGTAGGCATGTAGAAACGCTCAAGATGATCTGCTGACCGTTAAACCAAGCATCAAACCACAGACGTATGGTGACTTTGAACACAGCATGGGTGATCTGAGTATTTCACAAGATGCTATCGAATGGAATTTCACACACAACCACGTGTAGGGTTTACAGAGGATGGTCTGCAAAAGGGGAAATATCCAGTCAGCAACAGGGTCAGAGAACAACCAGACTGGAGCTTATCGTAAAGAAAGTAACTCAAATAATGGCCACGTAACGCAGAAGAACACCTCTGTTCAGTCAGGCTGATGTGGAAGTAACTTAAAGTTGTAATACCGCTGTTGGCCACTGGGGCGCTGTTCAGCCGGCTCCAAGAAGCCCTGACTCCCATAGAGATACACTGGACGTCTCTGAAAATACTAACTGAATACATTTTTGTCATAAGTCTCAAATGTTTTGTTTGGACCCTCTAATAAGTGATCCGGTGGACCATCTTAAAATTTTTGCTCCGTTATTAAGATATTGTGGCAAATAATCCGACAAATCACCGCCATGCTGGGGTTTGATTGACGCTATGGTAAAGTGAGGTCAGACCAAATCGGACCTTAGTATCTTGAATTTATTCAGCAGAGCAGTGTTACCTCCGCCAAGCAAAGCGGCGCTGGTTTGTGTGTCTCTGTTAGCAACATGCTGTATTTTCCGGGTTATATGTCGCTCCGGTATATTAGTCGCACGAGCCAAAAAATGCATAATGAAGCACTTGACGCCAGAAGCGAGAGCTCGAGGCTCGCCTCCCCGGGTAAGTTAGGGCATCGACACGTCCTACATTTTAAATTGTCAGTAATGCAGATGCAGGTACACAAGCCTACAGTGACCTCTAGCGGCTGTCAGTGTGACAAGCAACCAATACTCGAAATAATTTAATATATTAGTCGCTCCGGTGTATTTGTCGCTCCCCTAGCCAGACTATGCAAAAAAAACGTGAATCCGGAAAATACGGGAACTCAAAAGGTTCTTGTCGGATTTTAAAGAATTTTTCAGGAAATGCCAGGAACGGAGTAAGGAACAAGTGATTAGATTTCGGTGGTGTTCAATTCGAAAGTTTTGTTTTTGTTATTTTTGTTAATTTTTAAAAATCATTTCCTTGACTGGTTCATTTTAGTCCATTTTTCTTGTTTTTGCATCTAATTCAGGTTCATTTACTTGATTATTTTGTTAATTGTCTTCTTTTTTGTTGCATTCCTTGAAACTTCCTGATTGTTTTGACCACTTATCTTCATTTTGCACCTGATTTTGTTCATTTCTCTTCCGATTTTCTTCACTTTTATTCATTCTCCTCACTATTTTGTACCTTTTGCTTCTTATGTCGCCTTCCTTTTCCCGGTTCACTTTTCTTCATTTGCACCTGATTTGGTTCATTTTCTAGATTAGTGTGTTCATTTGGGTTCTGATTTTGCTCACTTTTATTAATTTTTTTGATTGCTTTGTGCATTTTTCTTATGATTTTGTTCACCTTTATTGATTTTCCTAACTATTTTGTACCTTCGGCTTCTCATGTTGCTTCCTTTTCCTAATTACTTTCTTCATTTTAAGTCAAAACACCACAGTCTTATTGTGTCTTGCTTTACGTCCGCCTTCATATTTTAATCACTATAAATTTAATGTCACCTTGTTCCTGTCCAGTGTCATGGACCCGTCGCATGAAAGGGTTAAATCAAAATCCAGCTCTTCAGAATAGTTTAAAGTAATAAATCTCTTACTTGAATATTTCCGATTGCAGCCGTAGATAATAAAGTTAGTGTAAGCGCTGAACAGCTCAGCTACAAAAAACTCGGTAGTCATCTGGTGCACACTTTTCTTTTTCCAAAACAATGTGTATGCAAACCACAGGAAGTCAGTTCACCTACGAAAAGGACAAAAACACCTCTCTACAAACAGCAGTGTGTATATTTACAGCCTCAGGAAACACACCTGATAATGGCATAGGTACAGTTTAACTCCGAGGTGGACTCCCGGAGGCTCGTTACCTTTTTTCCGAGCCAGTGAAATGATGTCGGCGGCGCTCTTGCTCATGACCCGGGTCACGTACAGAGGACAGTTGGTTTGGCTGGCGATGGTGACGGCACGGAACACAGCTTCGGCCTCCAGCTGCACAGAAGAAAGGACACAGTGGTCAATTCTCTTAAATAAAGCTCCTAAAATATCGTAACCACTGGGCGTTATGTCATTTCGAGGCTGCATTATTCGAATAAATCATTTTTAACCAATATGAGAAGTGAAAGCTTATAATTTTGACTTTACAGGCTAGTGATTTTGAGACGTATTCAGTTTGATTCACGTTGGTTTGTGCATTAATTCACATGAGAGATGTCAGTAAAAAGCACATTTACTCCTTTATATGTAGAATCCTTTTAACTCTTTAACCTTTAAAAAAAAAATCAACTTCTACCGGTAATTTCAAAAAATCAAATAAAACAGGCACATTTTAAGTAATGACCTAGAAAAAAGTAATCACAAAAATGAACAAAATTTAAGTTGATGAACAGTGTAAGCAACAATGAGGGAAACAATCAAATAAATGAACAGAAATTAATAGTATAATAAAGAAATTAAAATAACAAAACACACAAGTAACAAAACGAGCAAAAATGACAACAAGTACTAGAATAGACAAAAACTGAACAATATAAGCAGAAATGGAGAAAATAATCATATAAATGAACAGAAAAAATCCACAAAAAAATTAACAAAATGGTCAAAAAATTAATTAAATACACAAAATGAGCAAATAGAAGAAAATAATCAAATAAATGAACAGAAATTAATAGTATAATAAAATAAAATAAAAAAACACAATAAGCAACAAAATGAGCAAAAATGAAAACAAGTAATAGAATAAACAAATTGAGCAGAAATTAAGAAAATAATCAAATAAGTGAAGGGAAATTAACAATATAATAAAGGAAATAAGGAAAACGTGAACACAAATGAGAAAAATAATCAAACAAGTTAACATCATGATCAAAATAAGCAATAAAATGAACAAAAACAAATTAATAAAATTAACAAAATAAGCAGAAATAAAGAAAAAAAATCAAATAAATGAAGTGAAATTAAAAGGTACATTAGAAACTGAGCAAAAAAATCCACATCACAAACAAGAAAATGAGTAAAAATGATCAGAATAAGCAACAAAAACTGAATGAGAAAAAAAAGATGCAAGAAAATGAGCAAAAGTAAAAAAAATAAATAAATCGAGCAACAACACTGGTAAAAAATAAAATAAAACAGTGAAAATGAATGAAATAACTAACAAAAATGAACAAAAGTCAACAAAACGTGCAACTAAATGATCAAGTAAGTGAACAAAGAAAGCAACAGAATGAACAAAAAAAAACACTCAATGAACAATATAAACAGACATGAGGACAATAATCAAATACATTTACAGAAATGAGAAAAAAAATGATTAAAATAATCAAGGAAATGAACAAAAATGAACAAAATATTTCGTTTGAATGCTTATTTTTGTGTGTACCTCTGATAATACAGTAACAGTTCTTTCGGGTACTATTTCTGTTCACTTTGTTATTAGGTATTGTTTTCGTCGTGTGCAAGGTGACGTAACCACCAACTGCTTCCCTCTCGTCCTCCGTCCAAACCCGGGTCCAGTCACTGGTAAATGAAACCCAAACGGGACGCCAGACTCAGATAAAACACTAATCCACGTTGGCTGATGCACAATCAAATTAGATTTCCAGGCTTTTGATTCGTAAGAGTCCGTTTTACTGCGCGACGCTACGAGGCCGGTGGGACTCGTTCCCTCCGCTGCACCGACGGGGTGGAAAGTCCCCGTCAGGCAGAGGACGGACACGGTGCTGAGTCAGACGCATGGCTCGCGTTTGACTCAAGACATATTAGCGGGAAGGTTTTTTTGGAGGCAATGTGAGAATTTTCAGCGTACGCTACTAATGTGTCTAACAACAACAACATGTCGGGTAACATCGCCCTGGATGGTACGAATGTGTTTATGTGTGGAAACCCAAAACGATGTGACCGTGGAGAGAATTGGCCACAAACACAGCACATTAATGTGCAGCTGGAAGAGCAATGAATATAAAACTGCTTTTCTATCATGATATTTAATAACAGTGATTTATCTGAAGCCGGAGCCTGTTTTAGGTCTTGTTTTTTAGGATGTTGGAGTTTGGTTTAGTGTGTGTAAATATCACGTGTAGGTGCTGACTCCTGTTTAATGTACTGTGTCCCCCCCGTTGCCCACATTTGTGTACGTTAGGGTTTAGAGTGTCCATGTCATGTTCATTTGTAGTGATTTAATTTTAATCGTGGGTACCTTTAGATTACTTTTACGTCCATCATAACTGAAAAATAGTCTGACAGGGACTGGTGCTAAATGTAAGCTTCTGTAACACGAAGCTCCCGAGTGCTCTTCAAAAAACAAATTAACAGTGAACAAATATTACAGTGGTATCTCAGACAACAAACTCTTCTGACAACAAAAAGTTTGTATACCGAAGAAAAAAACTGCACAAATCCAGTTATGGACGTGTGCAGTGTCCACGGACACACGACCAAGTCATAAGCCAAGGTAAGAATACATTTTAAATCATTTTTAGAACTAACTTCATGCATTACGTTTCAGATAATTAACATAACTTCCTTTTCAAATAATAATAATGAATAAATGTGTGTGTAATACATGCATTATGTGGGAGTTTGTCGTGGGTCCAGAACGGATTAATGGATTTACATGTGAAAGTCTCTTCTACCATCTATAATGTCGAAACCAAGACTTTCCGAGACTCATGAAATGCGAGTTGCTTCTACAAAGGATTTTTAAGAATTAGGTAGACTTTGCTTATTGCATGTTCTGGCGTGAGAAATTGCAACAGGATAGTTCAGAAAACATGGAAAAGCATGTTATAGGAACTTTAAAAACTATTTTCTTTTGTCTAATGGTAAGAAGTCAGTTTCAGATGTAATGTCATAAAAGCAACATGATATCGAAATAAAACAAATGAACACAACGTGGACACAACTTTGTGAAATCATCACAAAATATGATAAAACATGTTTTTCCAATGTTTCTTTTTTCTTACTTCTGTGTCTTTTATGTTGGTTTTTTTTTTTCGTTTTTTGCTCTGCTTGTGTCTTCTGCATCTTTTATGTCATAGTCGTTTTGCATCTTTTGTGTCTTTAACATCTTTTACTCCTTCATATCATTTACATCCTTTTCATCTTTCTTCTGCATCTGTCATTTTGAGTTTTCACGTCATTTTATAATCTACCTTTATTCTTATTTCATTGTCTTATTCTTACTTTGTTGTACATTTACAGTACCTGCTGCTGCACTGGCCACAGAAGCGCTGACGTTTCATTTGACGTGCAGTGACAATAAAAGTTTCGACTATTTCTACGACACGTCTAGTGACAATCTCTGAATTTATCAACAGTCAGTGTGCGTGACTGTGCTTCCTCATTACACATCACCACTATGGAGGGACATCAGCGCCTGAATGAAATCCTAAAGCTGTGAGCACACACCGAAGTTTACAAAATCATTTAAAATAATTACTGTGCTGTAATGCATTCTTTTACCTCCTCTGGTCTGCTGAGCACGTGTCCCTCAGGTCCAGTGATCCCCATCTGCAGCATGCGGGCCTGCTCCTGGAAACACACACACACACACACACACAGGAAACACACTGTTAGTTTGCTTTACAGTTACATGCAGGCGTACATTTTACATACTCACATGACCACAACACACGCTCCAACAGTGACCTCAGTGCTTTCAGAGTTCAGGCTGATGTAAAGTCACGGTAACGCTCCAACTCTCTGCTTTTTCCTGCCTGTACGGCTTTTACGGCGTGTGTGCGGCTTCACAGCGTGTGTGCAGGTTCACCATCTAACTCACTGACTGCGTTTACATACACAGCAATATTTCTCTATTATTCTGACTATGACAGCGGTGTCCAACCTGTGGCTCCCAGGCTATGTGTGGCTCGTATTGCAATAAATCAAAAATGAACAAAATAAGTGTTAAATCAACAAAAAGAAGAAAACAATTAACTGAATAATGAGTAAAACTTACGACAAAATGACTAATGGAATAAGTAACATGAGCAAAAGAACGACAAAATGAACAATACTGAACAAAATACGTCAGTGAACAAAAACAAGAAGGTGAACAAAAGTGGCATAAACAACATGAACAGGCATAAGGCAATACTAAAGAAAATAAATCAGAAAATGAACAAAAATGTGCAAAAAGACTAAAAGAGTAACAACTGAATGAAAAATGAACAATATAATCCACAAACGAAACAAATAATAAACAAAAGGTTTTGGGGTAGTTGAGAAAATTAAGGCAAAGAAAAAAATGAACAAAATAATGAACAAAAAAAATCACAAGAAACTTAACTAAATAGAAAAAATGTAAACAACTATCAGGAAAAAAAACGAAATGAATAAAATATTATACAAAAAAAAATCAACAAAATGAACAAAATAATTAAAACAAGTCACACAAACCGAAAAAAATAAAAATACAGGAAAATGAACAAAATGAATCAAATGAAAAATGAAAATAATCAACAAAATGAATAACTAATAAACTAAAGGTTATAGGACAGTTGAGGAAGTGAATAAAAACAGGTAAAAAATGAACAAAATCATGAACACAAAAGTCACACAAACTGAAATAAATAAAAAAACAACTATTAGGAAAATGAACAAAATGAATAAAATATTCAACAGAAAAAATGAAAAGAATCAACAAAATGAATGAATTGGAAAAAAGAGGAGCAAAAAGGGAAAAAAAAGCGATGAAATAGTTTTTTCATAAAGGGTTCAGATATTTTTGAGGCTCTGGCCTCGTATTTTCTCTGTCAGTCCAGAAATGGCTCAAATACTCGTGTAACTGAGTACATTTACTCAGTTACACGTAGATGAGCATCATCTTCTAAGAGAGTACAACTGCTGATAGAAGCTGTTTTACACAATACTTTTTACTCTTACTCGGTTACATTTATGGTGGAAAAAACTACTTCTCCTCAGTTACAATTGGCTACAGCTTAATGAGTAAAAGAAAAAAAAGTACATGAGATCTGACAAATGAGCACAGAAGTAACAAAATCATCCAGGGAACAAAATAATCACATATCAACACACATCAACAAAATAAATTAAAAATCAACAAAATACACAACAAAATGAATTAGAAAACAATCAAGAAAATCAATAAAAATGTTTAATCTAACAAATAAGATGAAATAAAATAAACAAATACAAAACGCAAAAGTGATCCGAATTATAAAGTCAGTAAATAAAAACTATACAATAAAACCAAAAAGCTGAAGAAAAAAAAAACCCAGACATGACAAAACAAGAACAAAAAGTAACCGAACAATCAACAAAATGGACAAATATGATCAAAATAATCAATAAAACTGAACAAAAACTAATGTAACAAATGCCGCATCATTAAACTACTCACTATTGTTGTTTTATGACAAACTTATTATTTATCTCTTACTCATGTACTTAAACAAGAATAAGTACATGACGTGCTCATAAGTAATTATGAGTACGTCTACTTCTATTTGAGTCATTAAAATTACAGTTAGATAAAATTAAAACTATTTTTAAAAAATAAGAAAACATGACAAAAAATGAACAAAATAAATAACTAAATCAGTCAGAAATTTACAAAAAAAATTTGATAAAATAACAAAAATAAACAATATATGCATAAAATTTAACAAAAAGAACAAAATAAGCAACAAAGTGACTCATAGTCATTTAAAAAGGAAGAAAATAACAAAGCAAGTTAACACAAAAAAGAAAACATGACAAAAAAGTAACAAAATGAACCTCTGCGTCTGCACTCTCCGTTCCTACTTAACACTACACGCTGATTTGGGGTCAGAGTGAACTCATGGAGGTGTGTCGTCATGGCAACCACCATGGAACAGTAACCTCATGGACACGCAGACGGGATGTACTCTTTCTTATCAGGACTGATAAGGACACATAGACATTCAATTTGACATTATTACACTCACACTACATGACCAAGACTCTCTGAAACCTGCTTTGTAAATGAATGTTGTGTTTAACTGTTTGCTAATTGTGCTCTGAAGTTTTTTTCTATGTGCCATAATTACACTCCCGTCAGGAGCCTACTTCCGGAACTGTGGTTTTTTTTTAACTGTACTATGCCGGTGTCGTCGCCCCCCCTTCCACATCCTCCCACCCCTCTTAAGTTGGTGCGAACCCAGTTTGCTGCCCTTTGTGAGATCAATAAACTATCTATGTCTCTATCGATCTGAAATTTTTTACAAAAAAGTAAAATCAAATAAATAAATTAACAACTATGAAAAATATAACCATAAAATTGAACAAAATTAGCAAAATGACGAATCAAGTGACTCATAAACCTAAAAAAAAGTTAATTAACAAAAAAAATGACAACAAAGTTATAAAAAGAACCAGAAATTTACAGAAAAAATAAAAAATAGACAAATTAACAACCATGAACAATATAACCATAAAATTGAACAAAATGAGCAACAAAGTGACTCATAAACCTTAAAAACAAATAAAATAAAGAAAAAAACATGACAACAGTTACAAAATGAACCAGAAATTTACAAAAAAAAAAGTAAAAAATAAATAGACAAATTAACAACTATGGACAATAAAGCCATAAAATTGAACAAAATGAGCAAAATGAGCAACAAAGTGACTCATAAACCTTAAAAGGAAAGAAAATATAAAAGTAACTTAAGGAAAACATGACAAAAAAAACAAAATAAGTAACAAAATGAACCAGAAATTTACAAGAAAGAAAAATGAACAACATAAAAATAAAATTGAACAAAATGGGCAAAATAAGCAACAAAATGAGCATAAATGACAAACAAAATAAGCTATAAAATGAAGGAAATTAAACGAAAATGAACAAAATACGGTCCAAGTAATGGTAGAGATTGCGATTCAAACTCAGAGGTTCTGTAGAGGAGTTACAAAGATCCCATCAGGAAAATAGAAGAAAAAATGAAATCAACACTGTTTAAGTCTTATGATATGTGACCTTTAAAATGCCGACTGTTACAGCAGGTCTTTCTCTGCCGTCGACTCGTCTGAATGGGAGACAACAGCGAGACGGACTCACTGAAAGGAAAAACCCCCTGTACATGTGTTTTTTCATCTGCATCCAGGAGTTTTACCTTACGTTACCTTTCGTACTTTGCAGACATTCATCAGTGTTTCCTTTCTAGCTCTTCGTGACATCGTCTTGTGAACGCTGTGCTAAAATAAACCACTGACTTTTTGAACTTTACGTTAGCTGACAGAAATCAGACTCCCCCAGAGCCTACAAGCACAGAACTAGAAAGGAAAAGGCTTGGGATTTGATGAATCGCATCCAACAAACACACACACATCAAACACGCTTGCACACACGGTTCCCGAATGACAGAATCCAGGCGTCGTCGACACAGCTCAGACTAATACCAACCCTCTCAATCCACCTACGATTACGCGTTATTCATTTTGCTATGTCCACGGCTCCACCCGCACATTACCGCCCCGCGGGAAACACACTCTGCCTCTCGTCGGCGACTGGTTGTTTAGTCTGACGGTCGCCGAGATGCGCGGCGATAAGGTTTGATGGTGACGGTGAACTGAGGTGAACTAAACGCGAGATGAGGAATTAAAGAGGACAGGAAAAAAGTGCAGGTTTCGGGTTGATTTACATGTGCAAGCCCGTTTACAAAAAAAGTTGAGTCATGTAAAATGTAGACAGAAGCAGAATGGGATGATTTGCAAAAATTTTGAAACATCAGACAAGATATAAAAAAATGCCAAAAGGAAGAAACACCAGGGCTTTGTTGTAATACCACTGCTTGGCCACTGGGGAACCAATTGTCCGGCTCCGAGAAGTTTTTTTCCCATAGAGATGCATTGGACTTATATCTGAAAATACTAAGTGAATAAGTTTTTTTTCATGGGTCATCATGGTCTCAAACATTTTATTTGGACCCTCTAATAAGTAACGTGGTGGTCCAGCTTTAAGTTTTTGCTCCATTATTAAGATATGGGAAGAAAATCTGGCAGCACAACATGGACGATTTCTGAGGTAAAATTAAAAGAGTGGGTAACAACACGGAGGTGCTGGGGGGGGTCTCTTCACAGAAGTGGTCTTTGAAGTCTAGTACAAAAATATATTAAATCGGAGTATTGAGGAGATGAAATTCTTTTCTGCCTCTGAAAGTGATTGGCTACTCTTTGTTTTGTCTTCTCGGATATCTCATGTCCTTGGACAGGCTGTCTGTAATCTCCCCCTGGGAGTAGACACTGCTTGAGAATGTGCTGCTTACCACCCTCCCCCGCTTTCATAAACATACTGATTGGAAGCAAGTTGAACTTTTCTGAAGGAC
>JAQQAE010010394.1:0-14123 GCA_029823295.1 Pseudamia nigra | reverse complement strand
GCCCAAAACCCCTCCAATCCCTCACACACTCAGACTCCCCCACTCAAGCACATACACACAACCCTACCATTTTTTTACCATTAAAAAAATGGTACCATTTACCATCTTTATGCACATTTCAAAGCATCAAGTCCCAGAAAAGACTAAATCAGCCAACACCAAAGACCATTGTTTCATATTTGCAGAAATGCAGAGTGTGGTTGTGAACTCATGGAAACTTTACATGTGCAAAGCTCACCAACAGTTCACACATTAAAGCAGCACAATAGAGCAGGCCAGTGCACAGTAAACTATATTTATATTCAGATTAACTTGCATGATACGACATTAGGCAACATTTGTATCTTTATGTGCAGTGAAAATATTATTAAAAGGGGGCATAAGCAAACAACTAGGAGCTAAGTGTGCACATGCTTTTTCCAGTTTGTTTTATGAGCTTTGTCTCTTTTGGTGACTTCCTTTTCTGTGTGCATGTCGTCCTCTGAGGGTTGCAACTGTGTATTTTTAATACTTCATGTTTCAGTTTGTACTGTTTTATCTTCATCTCTTCAACTGGTTGCTAGTACTGCATAAACCTACCCACTGTATTCTTCTATGCCTTTTTCTTAACAAACTGGTGCCTCTAACTATTCTCTGAGGTGTTTTCAGAGCAAATGTGGATGCTTTTTTGGACAATTGGTATTTTGCAATAGATATAGAACAATGTGTATTACAGAAAAGTAAAATGAATGTACTTAATGATAGATAAAGGGTAATAAAGAGCAGCAAAACATATTCGAAAAGGACCTATTATGCTCACTGTCAGGTTGTACGTAGTTTTGTTTGAAGGTCTACAGTAATAAATTTACAAATTTTAATGTTAAAAACAAATGCATTTTCTCACACTGCACATTTTCTTTCTTCAGCTTAGTTTCAGATCCTGACTGTTGTGATTTACCAGTGCTAAAGCAGCAAACAGCATGCACTGCTGAAGTTGGTTTATGCTCACTGGCAAGCAATACTTGACGTGAGGCGTGCAGTTTGAATTTATAGTGCTTAATGAGGTCTACCCATTCTCATTCCAAAAGCATTGAATTCAACCATACTATCAAAGTCTTTGCTGTATCACAGACACTGGAAGTGCCCTTTGGTGTGGGCATATGACACACACAGAGAGGACAATCTACCTGCAGCAATACAAGGCTCCTGCTTCATGCTGTGTTTTTCTTCATTCAGTCCCTCACCTGATCCTTTTCCCTTGACCCAAACCACAAATTCCGTGCCTAAAGCTAATGAAATTGTTGGCATAATGATTGTGTTGCCATCTGGAAAAGTGGAAATTACAGTAGGTCCTCCAAAGTCGGCCAAACACAGAGAAAGGCGACTCATCTCAACAAGTTGAGTTGAGTTGGGATGTGTCATGATTGAAGGAACCTCGCACACAGCTGCAGATTGACAGCACAACGCACGCCTGGGAACTGGTGCCATCTATTGACGGTAAACAGTGATTGCATTGTGACACACATGTCCACCAATGATAAAAGTCGCCTAGTCGAGTCATGACTGCCACACATCACCGAGACCTGAGTCCTGGCGATTCAACATGTTGAATCGGCACGACTTCTGTCGGGACGTTGTCAAGATTGAAAAATCTGGGTCAAGAACCATCGCACATCAAGCTTATTTCCAGGTGAGTTGAGTCGTGTTTCTCTGTGTGCGGCCGGCTTTAGAATGATGAACTCTACATCTCTTACTAACACTCACCTTAGCTAAAGAATATTGAAAGTCATTTGCTGCTAGCAAGATAATCACTATAATTACAATTAACAGTGATAAATCTTGTTTTACATGTGATTAAAAATGTAAAGACAGGACTAGTTAGTAGGATTGCTGACTCAGCAATCCCACTATTGTTGTCTTCAGTGTTTAATAATCTTCCGTATGTATTTTGTCATTTATCTGGAACCTATATTTTTTGTCCACCTGTTCAGCTTATTCAGGCCAAGTGTGCTATTACTTTTCATAATTCCAACCTTTACAATTTTAAAAATTTTAAGCCTTTTTCACAAAATTTTTCCCATGGAAAACAATAGAGATTTTTTTTTCAAAAACCTTCAACTTTAAGCTCATAGAACTTCAGCATACTTCAACTCTTCAACTCCATTTAAGGTTTAAACAACTCTTAAAATTTTACACTATTTTGGATTAATTCAACTTTAATATCATTTATACTTTTCACAAAATCACGGTTAAAACCTGAGGTGATTTTTTTACACATTTTCTGCCTTTAAAATGAGTTTCACTGGAGCGGTGAGAGTGTGAGAGTGATCATCAGACCCTGCAGAGTGAGCAATGACATCATCAGAGTGTGGCGAGGCTCTGAAATGAACCCATATTTTTCTTCCAGAACTTGAGTGGAGACCGTTTCCACTGTGTAACGACTCCAGATCAGCTTTTGCTACAGGAAAACTTTACCTCACACCCACTGTGGGTCACCAAGAACACACAGGTCATAAATATGACTTGACTCTTGGATAAGCATATCCTCTGTTTGACCCTGGGAGTATTACACCAGACTCCTTTCCAGCGAACCCGAATGTGTATTCCAAAAGTACAAGGACTCCACCACATCTGCTCATCTGTACTCCCCAGGGAGATTAACACCTCTTGCTGTGGCCTTATCATCTTACCTCCCCTGACTTAAACCGACTGTTGCCTGGAGTAAAATCTGTTACCACAGAAGCCCCATAGACATAACTCCACAATTCAATTTTACACAATGCCAAAATTGTAATAACTAACTTTGTCACAATCTCCAGAGCAAAACAAGACGTTGCCCAGATCTCTACAACCAAAACTGAGCATTTTAGGACAGAACAAAATACGGAGGAACAGCCCCACCCTCCGGTACATCGACCAACAGTGCCAAAGACTGGACGAAACAGAAAAATCCACAACTAACCATACACATAAGGAATTGTTGAGGGATTCATTCACAAATACCCATTCAGACTGATATTAAATGTACTCACAGTATTTAGCATTAATTCATTTATGCATGGAACAAAGAATTATGTGTGTATCACCTGTCCTCTATGTAGAGAATATTATAACTGTGTTAAGGGTGTGATAAACCCTTGGATTACCCTGTTGTTCCCCTCTAGGAATCTCAGAAGCCCCTTCTGAGACGTGTCAAATGGCAGGCTCTGCCCATTCCGTGACATCATCGCACCCTGACCTCCACACCTCTTTACCTGCTACTCAGGCTACAGCCTCCTTTTTCTGCCAGCCTATTGTTCTAAAAACCAGCAACCTTCCTCTGGATGAAACTCACATCCAAACGTGTCTGAGGAAAGAAAACTTATCTTCATAGCAACTCAGCACAGCAAAACCAGTTTAGACCTCTTCCAGCCTCCAACAGAGGTTCATTCAATTAGAAGCCTGCTAGAGCCCAGTGTGGCCATTGTAGAACTTTGAACCAGAACCGGGTCGACGCCAGATTCCTGAGACCCATCTTGGTTACAGGTTTCGGAGGAGTGTCTCAGAGCTGAACTGACAATTTCTCCCCTCTCAATCAACTATCCCTGAATAAGAAATTCCATTATCACATTCAAATTTCCCTCCAATTCTTTCCCCTTTCATTGGTGTGTAAAACTCAATTTCCTCTGAATACTTCAGTCCATTCTCCTCATGTTGATACCCTGTATTTTGTCATTATACAGTCTACTGTTATTACTTTGTTTACTCACATTATTACTACAATAAACTTATATTACTGTGTAATATGTCACCTTCAGAGACTTATTTTACAAATGGTTAAGTTCTCTGTATGGAAGAACTCCAACTTTCAAATTATGAGACTCATCCCAATTTATCTATATTTATTTGATTAATGTGCTTTGCCCATTAGATCTCAGGTAAATAAACCAGGGTTCTCTTATCCTCTAAAGTAGAAGGGTGGTGCCCCATTTTAATTAATAATCAACTTGATACAAGTGCAAAATTGTCCCCTTTTCCCTTTGGACTAAAGTGTACACTTTTTGTATTCAGATATATGAATTGTTACGCTACAACAGGATCACAGTTTTCAAAGCATAGCCACCGTGGTTCATACAAATAGTCAACCAAAGCCCAGTGATTTGCGGTATTTTTTTAAATCAACCTGTTGTAATACAAAGTTCCCCATTAAGCTCAATGGTTATTTCAGAGGAGGTTATCAGACTTAAAGTCATTTTTTTAACTCACTGGTTTGGGCACTTTTTTCACCCTACCTACATAAAAGACATTCAGGCAAGCCTGTAGTTCTTGTGGTGCCAAAATGTTGGCAATTTGAGGTACCACTGTTAAAAAAAAGAGCCTATGTTTGAGCCCTAAACTCTCCATGTATTTCAGTGAAAGCCTGCACTGTGGGACTGTGTCTGTGAGGAACAGGTGGAACAGTTAACAAATGTAAATGTCACAGAGACAGCCCCCCCCTTTCCTTGTTACTGTTTTAGATTTTCAACTTAACAGCATTTAAAGTTGTTCTTAAACTTAAGCAACTGTCACAACAGAGGAGACGGGCAACACTGCTGAGTCAATTTCAAGTCAGTTTATTTACAAGTGTATAAAGTCGAGAAACACGCTGAGGAGTGAGACGATGTAGAGCAGAGGAACAGGAATGAAGCAACGACGAGGGATGCGAGGAGACCAGGGGAGCAGGTGGCTGGATAAGTCAGAGGTGTGGGAGCACAAGAGAAATAGGTACATAATCATACAAATAAGCGTAGAAGAAACTGGCGTGGGATGAATACTACACAGTGTGCACAGACAGAGGGAGCCAAAGGAATAGATCCTGACAGCAACATTTTAATCTTTTGACTACTTCCACTCATTATGATTCAATGACTTTTTAACTTTAAACTACTTCAAATCATTCTTATTCTTAACTTTCCAAACTTTGGACTTTTTCAAACCATTCATGAGCATTCCAACATTACTTTAACATGAGTTCATGAGTTCATCCCATGCAATCTCTTCAGTGATTGCAAATATTCTAGTTTATTTTATTATTAGCAGTTATACAGGTCTTCTCCCATTTAATTTGCACAAAAGTATGTATGCATCTTTTTTACTACTTTACTATGCCACTTAGCAACCAAATAAGACAGATCCATGAGCCATTAGTTTGGGACAGATACTTAAAGGTATATTTTGAGTGGGGCCAGCTGTTTCAGCTGAGCTGTGACAGTACATTGTATGTGGCCTCACAGCAGATTAAACTATAGCTTATTGCCTGACACATCATGGATATGTCCAATTAGTCCTCTCGGGCACATTACAGCTTTTGCATTTAAATTTAGCTCCATCATGTTTTGATAACACTGTGAAATGATGTCAGATATGGCATGAAAATTCTATTTTCCTTTTATAGCTGCCAAATTTGGGCTAAAGAAAGTCCTGTTTGGAAGAGTCACTGAGCAGTGAGTCATCATTAGTCCATAAGCATCATTTTAAGTGACAGACACAGGGAGTATAAAAAGCTGCTTTGACTTGGCCACTCTAAAAGTCGGCATCTGCATCTCTTTTTTTGTAGAATTTTTTTGGGGGATATGTGACAATGCAGAAAATCAAGTGAATCAAAACCAGTGTAAAGAAAAAAGGAGCGAGTGCACACAGCAGTGGAGGAAGAAAAAGACAACCCTTTTTTCTCCTCTTCTTTGGGACTGTCTGTGCGTTGAAATTGCTCACTATCATGGCTTTGATAAGAGAGAGAGGTACAGAGGTAGAAAGACTGTGAAGGAAGAAAGATGACATGAGGCAAAGTGAGACTCCCTTAAGCATTGCACTTTTTAAGGCTTGTTACAGAAATCCAACCATTGACATCCAGCAGTTTTTCGGACACTGTAGAGTGATTACCTGATGACAGAGAGAGAGAGACAGAGAAAATCCAATTAGGAAGACTGAAGTGCCTCTAAAACTCAACTCAGTGCCACAGTAAGTGGGATGACTTTTATTCCAGTGGCTTGTTACTTATCAAGTGTTTAAAATAAATTAATGCTGATTTTCTATGTGATAAAATATCTTTTATAACACATGTGAGTTCAATTAGTTACACTGTCGCTAAAAGGTGATACAGAATAGTGTCAATGTGCTTTGTGCTGTGTACAGATAACTATGTAACACATTCCAGTCTCCTTTTGATGCTTGAAAAGTGACTCTGTAATCTTTAATTGCTATATAATGTCAAACTTACAAACAATACCTTTTGTTGTCTTTTTATTTGTTATTTCTTTTCTCCTTTATTCTGTTGCAAGGCTTTTTCCCTCTAAATGATAATACCATTATGGCAGTATTGCATAGCAAATCTTGTCTCCACAAGTGTTGTTGTAGCAGTTCTAAACATCTATCTGAACATTTTTTTGTGGAATAAGAAAACATCTCTTTGGCTTTTTGAATTTTCCGTGTGCCCATTGTGTTAGGCATAGAGGAATCTAGGGGAGCCTATTGAAGAAATGTAACATCACCTTAGAATTGTGTTAAAATAAGTCCACCATGGTGTGCATCAATGCTTTTTAGAAGTACTGAATAAACCTCTTACAGTTTTGCCATTAAGAGCAGTACAACTTAACACTGTTCTCCATTTTGATTGTGTGTTCATGCAGCACTTTTGACCAGACTTTGATGGTGGATAAACTGACATACAGTGACAAATTCTGAGTCTATGTCTGTATGTCAGTGTCTAGTTGTTGTAAAGAAGTGTGAGAACCAAGGGGTTCTCACACTTCACAGATTCTGTGCCTGACAGTGCAGCCTCCAACTCACATTATGTGATCTCACACAGAGACATTAGTCAAGAAAAAGTTCATAGCAATGCATCAACGGTGAAAAAAGCTGAAATGAATCTGAATGAAAAAATGGAAATCAGGATATAGTTTACGAGATGTGGTCAACATGCTTAAACCAGAGATGAGGTGTTTTTTGGTGAATGTTATTGCTAAATATCCACAGTCTAATCAATCCAATGCTAACTGCTAGCCTTTCCAGCCTTAACGTCTGAATGTTTACAGTTGCTTGGTAAAGCCAGATGCTGTCTCTCTCTCTCTATTTCTCTCATTGGCGGTTGTGGCCCTGTTCACACATCAGCAACCCATTTTTTTCTTGTAAAAAATATCAAATGGGCTTCAGGGGCAAGATTTGATTGGCGAGCCCATCACACTACCAAATAATCTGGGCAGGAAATCAACCCGACTAGCCTGACCCAGGTAATGCCACCCTGATTCTCAATATCGATGAATTAGGCCCAGAATCATGCAAATTATCTTCTAGTGTGGGGCCTGCTTTAGGCAGCCTTAGACCAAAGATATAGGGACAGTGCCTTTGCAAAAAATGGGGCTTGTTTTGGGTGGGGAGGTGGCTAAATCACTGCAAATAGACTCTGCAATGAGTGGGCCTACGTTATTGTACAAGTCTAAATTTAACTTTGTCAAAACTGCCCATTTTTTATACAACTTGTCTTTCATGAATATGAAATGATAACACACATATCGAAGAGGGTACAAATGCTGAGTGAAACATCATCCTTTAAGTTAGAATATATGATGACAATAAATACAATCTACATAAAATGATTAAGGCATCTATCATACCACACTGACTTTTAAAGTTTCACTGCATTTTGCATTCCTATTGTTTTCATTACCACCAAATCCCATAATATCACCAGATCAATGACAATTTAATCCTACTAAATACTGTTTGTGTACCTAATGCCCAGTCACTGTTGTCCAAGACTAATAAAAGACAACAGTGAGTCACACCGTGCTTTAGGCCACATGTTCATCAAGATAAAAACAGGCAAAAATGGGTCTCTAAAGTAGATCCCAAAGTCAGTCCCTTGCATGTAATCTCACTAGCGCATGTGTGTGTTAGAGTAACTCTGGATTCATCAGCAGCAACAAATGTATTTTTTATTGATGTTAGCTGAGATGTATTGCTCTGTAGGAATTACACAGGAATCAGGCCTGAGATGAGCAAAAGCATGAGTCCCTAAAAGGATATCAGTCACCTAAAACTCCTGACCTTAACTGAATTCTGTCTTTCTTGCCCATCTCCATCTCTGGATTCTGGCTGATTTGGCTCATGATTCCCCCTCTGATTAAAGCTTGTCAAGAGTGGCCACCACAAATTAACATGCACTCCTTCATTTATTTGTCCTTTCATCAGTTGCAGTGAAAGAGGAAGCAAAGGGCCTTTGGGAGGGTGGAGAGGGGTGAGTGAAAGAGGCCAGTAAGAGTGGAGGGGGAAGGAGGGGTGGAAGAGGCAAACAGAATGAAGCAGAAAGATACATGTGGCCCTAAGGGAAATAGAGAGATGGGGCTAGCTGGGGGTTGAAGGAGGTGTGAAAAGAAGATGGCATGAGGAACAGGGAAGGATGATGGGAACCCCAGGGGTAAGGAGAATGGAGGCATATAGTATAGCTTGAGAGGGGGGACTGAGGGAGACTTTTGTTTGAAGCAAACTTCATATCCACTTGATCCACTTCTGAATTTTGATCAGAACTTGTTAGATGTCTGCAATTACCCCCTTCCCTTTTCCTTGTTTGGGTGCACTCTCCTTCTCCCCTTGTCATTTCCTTTCCCATGGATTTCTGCTTTTTCTGCTTTTTTGTTTCTGCTGCGACACAATGGGACTGCTGTGAAAGTAAAGGCATGGGACATATAAAGCATTCTCAAAAAGTCTTAAACTTGAACCACAATCAAGACTTCAAGAAAGCATTTTTCTAGGTGTTATAATGGTCTCTAAAACAAATGCACTCTCAGTCAGTTTACCCAACCTATCCCACAAAAATTAGTTCAACCAGTTTTTGCCTATTTATTTATTTCCTTTTATTCTATTCTATTTTACAAAAAAACACTTTTATACTAAATTAAGGTCTCTGATGTCAGCCATTTCTCATCAACTCGAAAAGCTGCTCTGTTACATACAGTATAGCATTTGTCCTGTAAGAACTGAAGCTCCTGGATTTATCCTCTCACAATGCACAGTCCAGAAAATCGTCTGTCCTGCCCCGTGGCAGACCAACCCCATGTAGGTCTACCTTGTAGTACCCATGTGTGGCCTGAGTCCTGCTTTATTTTGTCTTCAATAATCTACCAGTGAACTGTACAGAGAAAACAGACATGAACAGTTCTACTGACATCCACCTGTGCACCAAAAGGTGCTGTCCATGCTTGGCTACTTCTTATCCCACAGCCTGCTTGCTAGTTCTGTGTTTGTTTGCTGCAGGAACAGGCAGAACCCTGCATGGCACTCAAGACGGGCATTGACAGCATTTGGGTTGGTATGTGGGGATGTCTTAGAGCTGGACCTTATTAACTTCAAAGTTGTGGAGGATTCCAATTGTTAGATGGCTTCTTTCATTTTGATTCTGCCTCTACCCCAGAACTTGATGGCATGCCTTCTAGAGCTGGCTGTCTCCGTCCCACAGCAGGAACTTCCCCATTTCTCTGTGCCAAATATAGGGCCAGATCCACAAAGATTGCGCTGAACCTGTTAACTGCTTCAGAAATTGTGCTGCTTTAGCACAGGCAGTCTGCTCCTTTCTTGCAACCTATTCACTAAAGATTTAGCGTTAATGATACGCAGGTGCAAAAAATGCTCACGACTTGCTGAACCTGAGCACTACTTGCTCATCTTACGTCTGAGTCTGCTGTTTCTCTGCACATCAGCACATAGACTGATTTGTAAGGGAACCCTCAGAAATTACAAAGTTTACGCTGATTCTGTAGTAAAAACACACATTGGATCATTTAGACAGTGGCGCCATACATACAGACTCCACAGCAAATAGCTTCTAAATGAGACAGATTGTAGGAGAGTTTGATGTGCACATGGCCATTATTATCTGCAGGGTCACTGATGTGCTACTTCTGTCAAAACACAAGTGGAATAAAGTCAGTTATAAATGACTGTATGTGGGATTTGTGATATTCTGTGTGATACCGTGTGCCTTCACGCACATCCCAGCAGATTACTTTTTTTATAATGCCTGATCAGCACGGTCTGATGATCACTAATGTTGATTAATAAAGTGAAATGTGAGAAATGTTTCAAACAGTGAAAAAAGCGGGAAAAGGGTAGAACATTGCTCTATGCAGGGAACAAACACAGTTTATGTCTAATCAGTAAGGATACACACACAGACCATAAACACAAATCAATTACCCAGTTATCTTTTAAAACAATAAAATGGTCAATATTTTTAGGTGTCACAGATTGTGTGTGGAATATCAAGTAATACTGAATAAAATGTTACTCACAGCTGATAACAGTGCATTCAAGGCTGTGCACATTTAGGCATTTTTCCTGCACAATTAATAGCGTATTTTCCGGACTATACGTTGCTCCTGAGTATAAGTCGCACAAGCCCAAAAATGCATAATGAAGAAGAAAAAAAACGTATATAATTCGCACTGGACTATACGTCACATTTTTTGGGGGAAATTTATTTTACAAAATCTGACACCAAGAACAGGCATTTCATCTTGAAAGGGAAGTTATAGTAATGATAGAATAGAGAACAACAGGCTGAATAGGTGTCCTGTATGTTAATGTATCATATTAACAGTTATTCACATAATTATAGCATAGAGAACATAGTATAACAAGTTCACCACACTCATGATCTCACTCCTAATCGTGAAATCCTTTAAATTCTTCATCCTCTGTGTCTCTTCTGAACAACTCCGCCAACTTGTGTAGTCTGCATCAAGTGCACTGTGTTGCGTTTTTGTTCTGAATTAGACGCTATCAGCTCAGATTTTATTTGCATAGAAAGGGGAGGATTTGGGGAGAAATGTCTAAATGTTCCCTCATTTGCATCCATGCAAATGGAACCACTATAATGTCTGCACCGTTGACAGTTTGCATGAATTTCAGCCTTGCACATGCTTATTCAGTGTTTTGTGAATTACACTGTATTTTTGCATTGCTTTAGCACCTGTTTTTTACGCACTAAATTGATACAAATCCTTTGCGGAAACTGTATGTATAGTAATGTCACTCATAGGTTTTCTGAAGAGCAGTTTAATCATCACAAAAATGGATTTAGACATAGAGTGTGAGAGGCACTGAAGACTATATGGAGAAGCAAGACCCTTGACCTACAAGTGTTCATGCCATATCTTTATGTGAGACCAATCCAGATAATTTCACTGTTAAAGGGTGAATGTGGCTTGAATAACCCTTCTGACTTATGAGACTAGAAGTGAGTACCACTTTTTATCATTAACAAAGTCTATTCTGAACTATTTAAATCAAAGACATGTGATTAAGCCAGTGACTCAGACACACCTGTCAGTCATAGCAGCCATGCTTTCAATTATGAGCATAATGTCAGCTCAGCATCTGTGTCACAGAGGTAGATTTAAGCGACCAAAAGCAATTGTTTTTTGTGCCGGATTCTACATGTATGTCTCCGTCACAAATTTGCCCACTTTAACATAAAACGACCTTTTTGACTCAGCCTCCATTTGTCAAATAAATTATCAAAGTTTCTGACACTTTAGGTTTAGCCATGAAGGTTACAACTTGGCACACCTAACAGACATCTCAATGGCAGCAGAAGCTATTCTGCTGCCATTCTGCTGCCAGCTTCTGCTGGGTATGTCCTCAACCAGTATGAACCAGCCAGACATCTCTCACTGTGGTCTCATTTACCAGAGGTCTGCCCTTCATAGAATACGTTATTTCTTATCCAAGAAAAGTAAGGGCTCTGGTCTCATTCTACAAGCTTTCACAAGTCTACAAGGACCAGGTTCATGGTTCACCTCATCTACAACTCACACCAGTGAGCTGCTCAGGTGGTTGAGACAACATAATGGCAGTTTTTAATCCCCTCCATAATAACACATTTAAGCAATTATCAGCAGAACAGTGTCATTTGTGAGTGCTTGATTAGACAAAGTTTGGATAATGTGAGGCATAGTAATATTTTTTGGGTCCAAAAAACCCAGACCATGTCCTATACTTCTGCACTCCTAATGCCATATTCAGACAACATGATATTTTTTCCTATTATGATGGTCACTTTCTTATATTAGGTGATATAGAGTAATACATTCTTCTTGTCTCATATTTAAGAGAAATGACATGAAAGTACATATCACTGGAAGGGAAGTGTTACTGGCAAAAGTCAGTAAGACTGTAAACAAATTATAGTGTTTGTGATTCTGCCTCTCTTTGAGGAGCATTTACAAAAAGAAAACCATGGAAAGAAGGATTAATTGATAATTCTTCAAATAACTTAGCTAAAAGGTAAAAAAATGATTAAATTAACTAATAATTAATTAAACCTTTTACCTAATTGAATAGGGCGACACAATTGGGCAATGGGTAGCACTCATGCCCCACAGCAAGAAGGTGGATTCGAACCTAATGCCGGCTGCCAGGGTCTCTGTGTGGAGTTTGCATGTTCTCCCCATGTCTGAGTTCTCTCTGGGTACTCCGGCTTCCTCCTATAACCAAAAACATGCACTAGGGGTTAGGTTAATCACTCTAGATGTCCCATAAGTATGAATGTGAGTGTGAATGGTTGGCTGTCTCTATATGTCAGCCCTGTGGTGAACTAGTGACTCATACAGGGTGTACCCCACCTAGGGTACACCCTGGCTCCAGCACCCTCCCCGATCCTTGCAAGGATTAATGGGTAGAAAATGAATGGATGGACCTAGCTGAATCAAGCAACTAGGTAAATGAATGTATGATCTTTTACTGTGTGCTTGTATTGGTCAGTGTCATGGAACTGAAAGAACCTATTACCGGTACAGCAGGGCCAAAAGAAAATTCAAAAATGCTAGTTTTATTGTTGGTATGCCAATAGTCATCTACTGTAACAGTTCAGTAAATGAAAGTGGGCTAGTTTCATCTAGTCTATGTAAGCCTACAACTAAAAGACTGATTATCACAGATGTGAACATAGGTTACTATTGAGCATTTGATTTTCACATGCTGTAAAACAGACTTTTTGCAGTTATTCTCTGAAAGACAGACCTGGAAATTCAAGACATTTAGAGTAATCCACACATTTTAAGTAGACAGATAAAATGAATAAATGTCCTTTATGCTTTAAGTCTGCTCTACAGCTAAGTAGCACTCCAGTCAGTTCTCAGTAAGCAATTGGTCTATTTGTGATTGGCAGAAAAAAAATGATTTAAACTGCAGGAAGGTGAAGGTGCAGTGCCTCAAGTGACACAGCATGAAATGTTAAGTACTACTTCATCTGAAAATAAACCCATCACACAAACTTCACAGCAGGTGCAACTTAGCTAAAAATGACTCAATTAAGTTTTCTTCAGCTCCATAATATGAAGAAAGCAGTGATCGTTTAATGGCTGCCATTGACACAATAGGATTCAAGTTTATAGTGACAGCTGGTCTAAAAGAGACAGAATGGACACCAGCTATTGCAACCTCAAAGTTGGCCATGTCTAAAAAATGGGGTGGATTTCACAGGAGTTGATGCATGAAATTTTTTGCATAGCTCTCACTCCTCATATTTCATATGATCCAAGTACATTCTTCTCTCATTTACAAGTTGGTGTAAGTAGAGCTGAGACAGTTACATGACTAGTCTTCAGTGCCAGAGAGAGTTTAAGCTTGACTAAAGCCAGTCTTCTGTAATTCTCTTCTGGTTCCTCCTCTCCTGCTCTCCATCTCTGTCTCCCCAACGCTCCAAAAACTCGGCTGTCCCCTGGTTGAACCAATTCTGTGTAATAACAATTCATGTGTGTGTATATATATTACTGACTCCATGGGGACTAAATGGGGACTTATTCCATACCAATTCATGGGGAAAATCCTGTCACTCACCAGCTGAGACACCAGCTCAGTCCTCAAGATTCCAGACTGCTTGTTGACTTGGTTGTAAGATTGGGGTTGGAATTAGGTTTAGGTCAGGGTTAGGAATTCAGTTATGATGGCCAGGGTAAGGTGCAAGAATACACATTCTTTCAATGGAAAGTCTGCCACCCAAATGGAAACCTGGCACGTGTGTTGTGCATATCATACAGATAGATCATACAGTGCTGGCAAATTTCAGACCTATTTCAAAGCTGCCTTTCCTCTCTAAAATTCTGGAGAAAATTGTCTTTGCTCAGATAAAT
>JAQQAE010010393.1:0-14124 GCA_029823295.1 Pseudamia nigra | reverse complement strand
TAAAAAACCTATGCCAGATCAAACATGCGAATCATTGGTATTTCGCTGTGGCGACCCCTGAGGGGAGCAGCCCAAAGTAGAAGAAGAAGAATGAAGTATCTCACCTAAATATTTTTATTTCCTTCTCGACCAGTTACAGCTCAACAACTCAAAACACACACCATTTAATTTATTTTGTAAAAACCAGAGATTTACAGCCTTCTTGTGCATTTTTAAGAAATGGACTCTTTTTACAATTTTCTACTAAAATGGTTTCAGTGGTAATAAACCCTTACGTTTTCATTAAAGGGCACTGTAACTGTGCAGTTCAGTGTGCCACGAAACTGAAACTGTAACATTTTCTGACCGTGTCATTGAACTGTGAAAATGTCATGCTCTTGCAAATTTCAGATTGTTCAAACTGCAAACACATGGTTAGATTTGTCTTGCAAAACCAGTCCAGGAGTCACAGGGAGATTTATACAGTTAGTGGGGAAAGATTACTTCCCTTAGTTACTGTTTCCTTCTTTATTTCTGCCCCACAGGATAAAGAACAGATGACAACAGGGATTTACACCACCAAATGGTTTCTCCAGTGCTTCATTGACCGAGTGAGTATTTGGACTCCGTCCATCTGTTAAAAGCGCTTGAACTGCTCCAGATATTCACTGTCCATTTATAACTACAGGCTTGGCATTGTTACAGTTCATTCTCTTCTTTCCTGATGAACAGTGAACCACATGTGGATTTTTTTTGTAGTCATACTGACTGTGCACTGCTGTTGTGTCTTACATAACAGACCCCTTTAACCCTCACTCTGCGTTTGTGGGACATCTACATCTTGGAAGGAGAGAAGATGCTAACTGCTATGGCTTATACAACTCTCAAGTTGCACAAGAGTGAGTATAAGGCTGATTGCATTATCTTCCCTTAGTCACTCCAACTAGTTTTATGCCTAGATACAGCTGTGGCTGCTGTTGCTTCTGCGTAGATTTCATCACATACTGCCTCTTGGTTGGCTGCCTTTTAACTGAATGGCTTACATAATGCAAGTGGCCCGTTGCTGTGGAGAAGAATAGAATAGACTTTTCATTGGACTCTTGCAAAAACATTAACTTACCTCACTGGTTAACTACATGTCTATCTTGAAGTGAGACTTGTGTTATATATGTTAAATGATCCCTCTGAACAGCATCCATTGTGTGCATGAAGTTACTGTATGTGACCCATGACCTCATATTTTAAGCTCGCTATTCACCCATGTCTTTCACCTTATTGCCTGTCCAATCAGAGCGCCTGCAGAAGCTTCAGCTGGAGGACGTGAGGGAGTTTCTTCAAGAGCAGCTGGCTGTTTCTTTCTTCCTGCCTGATGATGTAGTGGTTGAACAGTTACAGGCTGCCATGTCTGAGCTACGCAGTAAAAAGCTGGACCAACCTCCTCCAGGTGCAGTTTGCAAAGTATAAGAATGTTTTCCCAAAAAACTAATAAAAGGGGGATGTTTTTCCTCATGATTCCCTGTCAGGGGGATGTTTTTCCTCATGATTCCCTGTCAGTTTAAAGTTACATTCTTTGTCTGATAAATCCCAAAACATCTATTTTTTTCTTACACTGATACATTCCATATCCTTATCTCCACTTCCTTTTTTAGCCAAGTCAGAGGAGCTGCCAAAGAAACCACTGGGTCAAGAGAGACCACTTCTCTTACTGCCTCGTCAGCCTGACTCTCCTCTCGAAGTCAAATTGAATCTTCAACCCAGTCCAGACACTGAGCAGACAGACCTCACGCTACATCAGACTCCTTCTCCTGTCCATACCCAGGACACCAGAAGCATCTCTGCAGAGCCCACACTGTCTTTGCCTTCACCAGAACCAGTTGTAGTGCACACACAGGAAACACTCTCTCCCATAGGTTCTTGTAAACCACCTACTTTACCTCCAAACCCTATACCAGAACCTAAACCAGAACATATTGATGTAGGACCTGTGAAGATGCCAGCATCAGATGTTAGTCTGTCAGAGGATGGTGCAAAAGAGCAGAGTGAGGATGAACAAACCCAGGAGGAGGCTATGGATTGGCCTCCACCATACGAACCTCCTGCTTTAGATGCACTTAACATCCACACCGAGGAGGAGATCATGGACCTTCCAGACCTGCCACCTCCTCCTTTCTGTTATCCGGACCAGAATGACCCTCAGGACAGTGAACCAGCCCACTCAAACACCCAACGACGTTCTCCTTCCCCTCGCTCCGTCTCTCCTCTGCAAACAAAGCCGTACCCCAAAATTGGCCCAAAACCACCCACATCCCTTGACATCACACAGAAAGTCTCGAGGCCATCTCCTCACATCTTACCAGCAGCACCCTCTTCCTCCCCTAGAGCTCCTCCACCAAAGCCAACCAAGTTCCCTGTTTCACTCTACGTCCCTGTGCCCGCAGGAAATCGCCGACCTTCAAACACCTCACAATATGACAACCTGTCAGAGGCTGATGAAGATGAGCGCTATGTGGACAGGCTGCTGGGGTCCACACCAGAGGAAACTCCCAGCACGTACAGTAATCCCCCACCACCTGCCATTGACAGAGACTACAACCCTACCAGTTGCTCTCTGCACCGACCTCCTGTCTTTATCCCTCCTTCACCTTCTCCCAGTCCTTTCTCAATGCATGTTCTCCCCAGTTTGCCCCAGGAGCCTGAATATGAAGGAGAGGACCACTGGGCTGGGGATTCCATCATCGCCCCTCCTCCACCTAATTTTGCAGACAGACTCATCCCATTTCAGTGCAGTGGCAGCAGCTGTTCAAGCACACACAGAGCCACCTCACCCAGTTACTCTAAGCCCTTCTCTCGAGGCCCCAGAGACCATTCTGCCTTCCCGGCACCACTTTTATACACTGGGTCTCCCCCAGGACAGTCCAGGACCACAGGACAGTCAGCAGTAGGGGTACCTCTGGTCCAGTCCAGCCCAGACTTTTGCCGGATTTCTCCAGGTGGACAGCCGATGCCTAAATCAGTGACCTTTTGAGGTCCCACAGTGTTTATGCCAACATGACTGAGATTTCTTGTTAGGCTTGACTAGTTTGCAACGTCATTTCAGCATTGTAGGGTTTTTACGAAGGCCAGTAGCTACTCTGGGTCAAAGATTTTTTGTTGTGTGTGCGCGTGTGAAAGTCTTCTTTAACGTGTATATATTTTTATGCAACCTGCACCATTTTTGTAAGTGCAGCTAACCTTTTCTAGGTGTCAAGCTTGTATGTAAATATGCTGTCTGTGTTACAGTTTGCTGCACCAGAAGTGATTGCTTTGATTCACCTGTGAGACCAATTCTAGTTTAGTTCAACAGAGGTGAAAAATTAATTCAGATACAGATTCATTTAATAGCAGCTGAGTGTCCAACCATGACTTCATTTGCAGTGCATTTAGTTTTGTTCAAAGTGTCTTAACCTGATCACAGTGCACTGAACTCTAACACAAAGGGCTTTTGAGGCGGCTGAGTGAGGTCATCTCCCCTTAAGCACCCAGAGCCTATACGTTTGTACCAGTATTGCATTTATAGTAACTGTGAGCGGGCTCACACATTTTAACAGTATGTCAAACTTTTTATATAAGGCTCTTTACTGTATGTTTGGGTCAATACTTGATTACAGAGGACCACTAAACCAGGTTGCACCAAAGCAGTTTAAATGCAGACTTGATGGGGAATTGTTACATTTCAATGCACCAGCAGCAGGGAAGACATGGTGCAATACTAGTTTTATTCTTATGGCGATTCAGTCATTTGTTCCAGGGACAGTAGTAGAAGGTATGTGTGTATCTCGATGTTTTTAGTTGGTTTGTTCCAGTTCTGTTAGTTTCAAAGAAATGGTATATGTGTTGTAACTGTTTGACACTTTCAAGACATCACAGCAATAATGTACTGTTGGAATTGATGTACAGCTACAGGATGTGCATGTATCAAGTGAAAAACAAATGTACCGGTAAGCTACAGAAAACACGTGGTGAAATGAAAAACTGCCCCATCTTGTGGTGAAAAGGTTAAATATTAATCATAGTTTATCTCAAAGAGGAAGTCCTTAAAATCATTTTAACACAAGTGTCTAGTGATAATATGCCACTTGTAATGTTTACTCATGAATGTGGACATATAATCATTTCACTGGTATGTTAAATGAAAATTTAAGGATATAACAACTGATTCTATATCCCATTGTTCTTTTACCATTTTAAAGTGAGGCAGTATCAAAGCTAATTTTATTGATATGCACAGATTTTAGAGTTACCGGTAACTGTGTGGTGTCAGTTTAATTTCTCAGACAAAAAAAAAAAAACTGTTGAATGATGGAAGTTGAGCCATAACAACTGAGGACCTATTATAATGAAATGTTTATAGGTGTTATTCAATTTAGATATATATAGACATTATATATTGTGTCTGAACATTTGAAACGATGTTTGAAAGAAGTTTTGTTGTTTGCACTGACCTATTATTACCAAGAGGTTTTGCAGTTTGCAGATATTTAGTTCATTTCTAATGGAGTTGCAGGTTACTGCTTGAACAGTTTATTTTTAAATGTAACATTTACATGGTTTGTTCATGAACTTTGGTCTGGCTTCTGCAGGGATGTTAAGAGTCCACTCAAGGAACATGGTTTATGTCATGTGACCTGACCCAGCAGTTTTACATCATTGCTCCAATAATGGATCTAATCTAACACTCCTGCTCAGACCAAAGCTTGTGTACATGTGTGCAACTTAATTGAGTTTCATAAAGAGATAAAACTTTACCTGGGTTGTTTTCTTTTTTCTCCACATACAGTCCACATACAGTTTAAGATATTTATTGCACACCCACAAAGTTGTGTAATATTGCTTACTGTACACATCTTAGGTATCTGGCTTTGCAGAGATATTTTACACAAAGTAATCACTGGAGAGGGCAAAGGTAGTTTAGAAATAAAGGCATTTTAAATTAAAAATAGAATGACTATCATAATTGTATTTCTAATATAGGAGAGTGTCCATTACTGAGACAGTACTCTGACTCACAATCAATACCTTGTACTCCATATAATGTGCCTTCACAATACAATTCTTTTCAACGTTATCAGAAAACCTGCATAAACAAATTGAAATTTAGTTAAATTACTTTGGCCAAAGTAGACTGTATCCTTCAAAAATAGAGTAAACATGCTACTAAAAAGCAACATTATTTTGTGTGTTAGCTTCTATTTTTATAGCCTTACATTCAAGTAAACTTTTTCAACCTGCAACCTGAGCAAGTAAGAGTAACGTCATGTAGTGCTGATGTATTTAAATTCCAAAAAAATCAATTAGTGCTATCCATTTCTAGTTTTCATGTATCAAATCTTATGGTTGCATTAAACATAATTAAGCTTTATGTAGTTGAAGCTTTTGAGTCTATAAGTCTTTAGTGCAATCAGTTCACCAAAACTCTCCAACTGCAGCACAAGCACAGCCATGTGGAAAAACATGCCAGTCACCAAAAGCTACTGGTCAGGTGAGTTTGTACCAAAGCCTAATTATCATATTTTAAGTTGACTCATGAGGTTAGACAGGGAGGTGACACTGTCTCCAAGTTTAGAGCCATCTTCATGATCCAGAGAAACTCCAGCAAGACGCGTGGAACCATTTGATCCCAGAATGCACGGCAAGCTGAGGAAGACTTCTGCACCAATGCCACCCCAGCCCTAAAGTAAACACAAGAAAACCTGTAGCATCGTTAATGGTCAAAGGCCCAGGAAACCAAATAAGAAACTGAAGACATTACCTGAGCAAGTGTGGAGATGGAGTGCACCTTCATCTTATTTGTCAGGACAGTGTTTGTGATGTCAGCAATGGACAGACCCACAGACCATGAGCGCTGTCCTCGATTCTTCATCATGTCAAAAGCTCTACAAGCACAAAAATTCAAAAACATGAGGAATATACGGTATTTACAGCACACTTTGATATACAGAAAACAAGGTAAACAGAATTAAGGTGGTAAATGCTTTGACTGAAAATTAATAAAATGAGGAAAATAAAATGAATTATATAAATAAAGTTTGATTGATTGATTGATAATGAACTATGTAAATAAAACTAAACAGAGTGGTAAAAATAATAATCAAGGAAAGTGGATGCAAAACGAACAAAATATGAAGAAAAAAAAACCCACAAACATAACAAAAAGCCATCTCTTCACCTATCCCTCCACTGACCTGAAGAATACCTGGAAGTCAACACTTGAAGGAGACATATGGTGCCCCTTCTTAATAAGTTAATTTAATTCTTACAATTCCCTAGAAGGTGCATTTCAAATTTCAGCTTAAACAGCCTCAGAGATCCTTGATTCTACCATCTCCACATCCTGGTTTTCAGCCCTATATCAAACGGTCTGTTTTGCTTTGAATGGGAAAATGCGCTTCTGTTGACTACACCACTTTCCTGTCTGTGCCATGCATTCCATCATGTAAACTCCATGGCCTATCCTGTGTATACTTATACACTATACAACAATGATTGTATAGTTCTAACACTATAAATATCCACAAATCCAGATTTTTTCTTCAGGTCCTGTTGTCTGAAAAATACTCCGTTTTTCTTTCAAACAAGATTATTTATACTTTATTTTTTTAAAGCCCCCAGACAAATTTAAGAAGAAAATCATAAAACCTTAACATTTTAAACTCTGACCTGTGGCTTTTCCTGGTTTTGTGAAGTGTGACCCAGACAATCCTTGGTGTATTGTTTCATAAGTGTCTGCTGTCTTAAAGCAGACATACAGTACTGTGAAAAATAAGGTCTCAAATTTTTCCTATTAATCAAACAGGCCTGCGGGGCCTAAAAATAATGCTAAAGTATCAAAATTCTCAGAGGAGGACAAAAATACACCCGTTTTCACATAACTGAATCTAAAACAAGCCGTTTGGATTTCTGGTTACCGTATTTGTGATGTCACAACTGTGCAGTCACTGTCCTTATGCTGCATCCTGGAAAACTGGGAACTCGGACGTATCCCAAACACGGAATGTACAAGTTCTGACCTCAAGGTGTTTCAGGCAAACAAAGTCAGATGTAAATAAAAATCATGGCTGGCCGTGCTAAGCTAATGTTTACTAGAATTTTGAAGAGACGCCCAACAGCCGTTCTTGCATGCACAAATTAATCTGAGGAGGAAGGAATAGAAAATGAACCTTAGTGTAAACTCCTGCATGTTAAAAAGAGAGCGAACGAAAAAAACATAGATCTGATTTCCTGATGATCACTGGAATCACAATTCTGTACGTATATCGTTAACGTTTTGTCCAGTGACATTAATTGAAAGGATTTCTGATGCGTCTTGAGCTGCAATTTAAACACACTATTGCAGCGGCAGGGGTTCGAATCTGACCTGTAGGCCTTTGCTGCGTGTCACTCCTTTCCTGTCTGTCTTCACTGCAACTATCAAATAAAGGCAAAAATGGCCAAAAATAATTCTTAAAAGAAACATGTCTTCTTTAACATTTGTAAGCCAACAAATTTCCAGCTGCTGGGTAACACAATCTAAATCCTTCCCGTACCTGTCTAACAAAGGTTTGGTGGAGCTGGACCCTGGGGCAATCTCTGGCTGCACACTGGAGTTCAGCCCTGTGTTACTCATCACAGCAACTGAAAGACAAAAACACTGACAGGCTCACTCGTGTGTTACTTATGAGCTGGACTCTTACGATTTATGACACTACAACTCAAAACAAAAGCAGGGGAAACAGAAGAAGCAGAAAGACGGCAGAGTGGGGGAATGTTAAGTCACACATTCCTCATGGCAATTACGCACAACAAAACCATCCTTTAAATATTTCAGTGTTGTTTTCTGACTCACCTTTTTTGTCTGACAGTTCTCCGATTACCCAGGCTTGTTTGTGGATGTTCAACTGAATGTCTAAAACGTGACTGAGTCGCTCCGAGTCCAGGTTACACCCTGCTCCAATCACCCGAGTCGGAGGTAGACCACTCTGCCTCCAGGCGATGTGAGTCATGATGTCCACTGGAGATGAAGCACACACGGAACGCAGTTACTAGTGTAACACTATATTCCTGTACGGTACCGTTTTTCAACAACTAACACCAACCTGGCTGTGAAGCAATGAGCATTATAGCATTGGGGCTGTGATGTACCAGAGTTGGGATGATGCCCCTGTACATGTCAACGTTCGTCTGGACCACATGTATGTAGGACTGCTCGCTGCTCCAGGCATTTGCGGTCACCACGATAACCCTGGAGCCGGCGGAGGATGACAAATCTAGCAAAGGAAAGAGGAGTGTCAGTGGGAGTTTGCTGGATGTGTATAACAGTAAACTACATCACTGATACCCTTGTCAAAACGAGTCTGAATTGTTTCTGAAAATGAACAGAATAATGAACCACAACATGAACAAGCTAAAGAGCAAAATGAAAAAAAGAATGAAGCAATACTCAAGGTTTTCAAAGTAAAATGAACAAAATAATCAGGAAAACAAAGAAACTGAGAATCAAAATTTAAAAAAACAAACAAAATATGAAGAAAACAGAACAAAATAATCATGACAAACAAAAAGAGAATGTGTATAAAGCAAAATGAAGAACATCAGTGAAAATATAACCAAGAAAATGAAAAGAATAAGGAATTAATCAAAATGAATAAAAAGTCCAACATCACTTTCATAGCTTGCATATCACAGTAGAGGGCAGTGTAGATAAGACAAAAATAAAAACATGAGACAAATCTTTAACATAAGATTAGCATCAAAGACAATAGTCCAGGATCTTCAATGTGCACTTGATCTAGGATTAAGTTCTATAATTGACGTAGGTGACGAACGCTCATACTTTGTAGTGATACAAACTTGGTCAGAGCCCAAAATGAGTCAGTGTTATTTTGTCATTTTTGCTCTTTTTGATTATTTTTGTTCATCTGTTCTTGATTTTTTTTCCTTTTATTTCATTCATTTCTTATTCTTTTGTTCATTCTCTTGCCAAAAAACAAAAAAATGAGTTCAGATCTGAGAAGGATTGTCGACAGACACAAAGCAGGAGAAGGATATTATGTCTTCTTTGTATTTTTCCAATGGTACTTAAAGATTGTGAACCATTTAAAACCCCTATATTTCTCTAAATATTACCTAGAACACAATTGGATTTTCATACAAGTCCTATGTAAGGAAAACCAAATTAAACAAGTGACAAGTCTTGCTTATGGGCTTGGAGAAATTTTAGCCCAGGACTTTGACTTGGCCATTCCAAAATGTTAACTTGTGGAAGAATTTATGTGCTTAGGATCACTGTCTTGTTGCATGACCCACGATCTCTTTGAGATTGAGATTACAGACAGGCCTTGACATTTCCCTTTAGAGTTTGCTGGAATAATACAGTATTATCAATAATATCAAGCTACCCTGGCCCAAACCATGATACTGCCATGTTTCATAGATGAGATGTGCTGGACTGATCAACACTTATCACAAATGTTTAGCTGCAGTTATTGCTGCATAAGCTACTGACAACAAAGGTTTGCATAATTTTCATTCTCCTCAATAAATAAATGGCAAAGTATAATATTTTTGCATCTCTTATCTACTCATAGGGCTTTTGTGGAAATCTCATGATGTTTAGGTCATATTTATGCAGAAATATGAAAAACCCCTGGTGGTTCACAAACTTTCAAGCACCACGGTACAGTTGAGTTTGCAGGTGGAAAAACTTCTTCTTCTTCTCCTCCTATGATTATCTACAAAATAAAAGGTGCTGAAAATAAACAGAATGCTTGCGGTCATAGATTCTCAAGCCGATGACAGAATCTCTGAGCAGTACAAAACAAAACCATTACTCCACCGTCTTTGAAACATCTTGACGACTCAGCTACAGAGTATTTCTAGCATGGCTGGTGACGTACCTCTGGATACCTCGATCTTTGGCAGGCTGAAAATTTCTAGATCTGTGCTTCCCCCCTTCGTGGAACTCTCAGCGACGTCGATGAAAACAAGTTTATCCACATTACACTGGATGAAATTAAAGAATGAAATATCAACAAATACAAACCACTTACAGGTGAAATTCTTGTGACTGAATTACCTTTGACACAATGCTCATCACTGCCGCCATTCCTAAATCTCCTCCTCCAATGACTGAGACTTTATTGACCTGCTGATTGTGATGTCTGATCCCACCTGAAACTGATTGAAGTTAAACTAATCAATAGAATGTGGTTATTAATTTACTGATTATTACCAGAATAATAATGATAGTATATACCATCATTGCTTTGAAAATTAGAAACAAATGCAAGAAGATCATGAGGATCTTTGTGGTTCTCTGCGGTCTTCGTTGACAGAGGGGGATCCTCCTCAAACTTGGTGCTCATCTCATTTAGAAGACCCACCACAGACGACTTTGGCTATATCAAAGCAAAATGAACAGATGAGAACTTTACAAAAACACATTTCATTTCATGTGTATGTAAAATCGTACATAGTCCCAGTTGTGTAGGCCAGGCAGGTGGATCCGTCCTTTGGCGTCTACATGCTTTCCCTCTCTAATGACCATGTCAGGAGTGGGTCTTAGGAGGCATATTGGAGGAGTGAAGGGGAATGAATCCATGAGCCACAACTGAATTGGAAAATTGTAGGTACGACCTTCAGGTAGAGAAACTACCATCAGTACTGACATCACAGAGTGAATCCTGTCCTACAAGATGATATCTGTAGTATTTGAGTCAGTCTTACCTTCATACTTGACAGGGATGACACCAATCAACTTCAGAAGGTCTTTTTGGGTGCTATCAGTGAATGCTGAAATGAACATAAGCGATCAGTTCTCATTAATATTCAAATTGGATCAGTACAGTTTGTGTTTATCTATTATAACTTACTATATGTGCCTGTGACTGGTTTCATTGCAGGGAAGATGCGATTAATTTTCTGGAGCTCCTCAATGGCAACATCATGGAATTTGTACTGATATTACAGGGAAAAAAAATATTTATCACTGTAAAGGCCATGTATATGGATATGTTTCCGCTGTAGGCAAAAGTGACCCAAATCTGACCTTTTCACTCATTATGAGACTATTCCAATTCTGATCATCATTCTGAGCCACATCCATACAGCCCTGAATGACGTAGACCTCTGATCTTTTGCAACACGAGTTCAGTGCAGTAACATCACATCAGAATTCTTGCAACTGTTACATGACCTTAGATGAGGATTCATATACAATTTACCCCTACTGCAAGTCTGATATTGGCCATATTTATAAACACAATGTGAGCAGTCAAACAGAAAAAAATGATCTGAGCAGTAAATCTGAACTGATCAGCAATAATTGCAGTGGGAATGTAACCCGAGGCTTTAGATTTTTAATAAAACATCTTTGTGAATTATTTATTACAGTGTGTCTGGGCACATTTGTCTGATCAGATTTATGAATAATAAACAATACACGACATCTTTACCATCCTGCCACACTTTCAGACATTCGGCAGATCAGTTTTGTGTAACACACAAGACAAATCATCAGCTGTTTGTCTTGGCTTCCTGACTCTAATAACGTCTTCGCAGGTTGAAGTCAAGGCACTGGATTTTGCACTGCTTTGTCGAGGTAGCCTGGACAATTGGTTTAAGACACAAACAGGTGTACATCTTTTATGTCTGTTTTCCATTACACAACACGTAACAGAACAGGTTCAGCCAGTTGTTGAAGACTGACACCAGTTACTAAGACACTAGCCCTTCGAGCTAGTAAAATAAGCTAAGACTATAGACAAAATTTAAACTATCAATGAAGTTAAGATTAACCGGTTCCACGTTCATTAAGCGACTAACCTTGGAAAGGATCCGCTGTATTTTCTCCGACTTGAGGTCCATCTATTAACGTCAAAGAAATGTAGTGTTTTTTTTCTGCTGTGCTGGGTTTGGTTTCTGCCGTTTAAAAAAACTTCCGCAAACTTTCAAGAGTAGCTATAAACAGAGCCCGCCCACCCGAGAGCGAAGTACGGGAAGCGAATGGAGACATATTTGTGAAAAGAAAAATACATGATTAGCTCTCTGCAACTGTACTGTATTAATAAACACGTAAAATAATATCCTTAAAACAAAAGCGTCTGAAATTTAAAAAAAAGAAAAAGAGTATTCCACACAATATTCGATCCGAGAACAAAAATACACAATTTTCAATGTGCTGCTTGTAGAACCACCCAAACATTTTGGAAGAATTACAAAAGGATATATGCAGCATCTACTTGGAACCTAAACTGAAAAAAAAAACAAAAAATCATTACGTGCTGCTCTAAGACATCTTTCTTTTTTAGTGAAAATGAGTCTGTTTTTCATAAGATGCGGAAAATATCTGAGAATTAAAACAACTGAAATTTAAAAAAAATGAACATATATGAATAATGTAATCAATGAAATGAACAGAAAACTACTAAAATTCCTAATTAAAAAGGAACAAAAGTAAGCAAAGTCATCAAGAAATAAGATAATAAACATAACTGAGCAACAGAAAAAGTTAAACAAAAAGATCAACAAAAAACAAGAAATTGAACAGAATTAATACAAACAAAAATATACAAAATCATGCGCAAATTATCTAAACAAAAAGGTTTCAAAACCCACTATGTATTCTCACCCCAAATATAAGAAAGTAGCTTTAACCAGGGTTATATTAACCACATTTGTTCACATTCTGTGAGCAGATATACATGTAAAACTATGAGTATTAGAAAATTAAATAAAAGTCAATAAACAGTCACGTCTGTCAAATGATTTAAATAGTTACACACAACACATCAGTTGGTAATGTTTTGCATAATTGAAATAACAACAATTAATTGAAAAATATCCAACAGCTCCAGCTCAAAAATAGAATATTAGCACTTGACATTGTATGCCATTGTTAGTATTTTTAAAAATCAAGTTCTTTGATACTTATACTACTTCTGTTTCAAGCTCAATTCCGTTTAGAAAGTGACACTGTTCATAATAAACCCTGCACTCTGTCGGGGAAATAAATAAACATGATAAACAACTTTCAGTACTTTCTGTATATACTAATGGCCTACGGCCGGGATGATTTATGCATATTCTGTTTCTGGTGATCTTTCACGAAAAGTATTCTTCTCTTGTGACAGTATCCAGTGTCACTCAATCCAATTTATGCTCCAGCACAGTAAGAGAAGCAGAAAATAAGTAATAAAGGTCAAAGTGAAGACAGTCACGGGGCTTCGAGTGTTAAGATGACAAATCCACTGTTTCATTGGTCAGGAGACAGCATTTGGTTGATTCAGTTCCTTTTTTTCTTTTTGGCCATTTTCCTTTTCATTTCCTCCTCTTCTCTTTTCTCCTCCTCTAGATCTTCTTTCACAGCCATTTTCAAACTAATAAAAGGAATCACATTCATAAAAAATGTATTACTAACAAAATGTAAATACAGATGCTCCTGGGAGATCAAACACTGAGGTTTATTTTCCTTCTTACCTCCTGGCCTCTTCCTTTTGTACATCTCGCCAGCTACTTTCCATGAATTTCAGTGCATAGTCACTCTCATCCTTGTATCTGAGGAAGAGCATGTGATGTGTGAACATACAGAGGTTTGTGTAGAATACGATGCAATTCATTAAAATGAAAACGGTGGGGAAAGCTTACCTGGATCGATCATAGCCAAAGATTTCCTTGATGTGCCTGGAAACTTCTTCTTGCTCATCACCGCCATCATCAATAAAATCATCCATTTCTGAGTCGTACTCCTCTTCATCCTCATATTTCCTCTTGTATGCAGAAGTGATGGGTGGTAACATTGTACCTGTATAAGTACAGATATTCAGGTTTAACACTCTGGATATTCAATTCAATTCAATCTTTATTTCTATAGCGCCAATCATAATCGCTGATTATCTCTAGGCGCTTCACAATTTGAGGTTGAGACCTCATGACTATACAGAGAGTAAACCCAACAGAACCACTGAGAGCAAGCCAAAGTCAACGGGGAGGAAAAACTTCTTTTAACAGAACCAGCAGCTCAGGGTAGGCGGCCATCTGCCTCGACCGGTTGGGATTAGTGGACATAGGAGAGACAAAAGAAAAGAGATAGAACAACAAATAACACAGACACTGGGTGATGTCCAACAGACC
>JAQQAE010010392.1:0-14124 GCA_029823295.1 Pseudamia nigra | reverse complement strand
CCTATTTTTGGCTCCAATATGTCGTCCAGGAAGTGACGACCTGATTGACCTCAAAACGACCCTTCACAAACTAATGGGAAGTATGAATGGAAAATATGAGCTGATTGGTTTTACTGCTTATGCCATAACTGCTGTTGCTGCAATAATGTAGCTTCAAGTCCTGCACGTTTCTTATTTCAGCCTTAAGTCAAACATAACAGTATCCTATTTAACCTCACATCAAAAACCAACCAAATAAATGACATGTCACGTTTCTTATCTGCATTTTGAAATAGATACCATACACTGAAAATGATAAAATGTGCATTTTTTAAAAATTTCAGTCTTTTTTTCACACTTTTTTGGAGTAATATTTAAAAATATCGGTGTCCCAGCTAAACGTCGATCCAAATCATCAGGGAAATCAACCAAATAAATATTGTCTTATGTATCTTTTTTGCATTTTCATATAGCTCTTACAGTTAAGGTGATATTAGAAGTGGACTGATTTTATTGCTTATTCTGTGATTGTCATTGCTGCAAAACAGCAGCTTCAAGTCATGCACTTTTTTATTTTAGCCATTTTTCACCATGTTTTCGGAATTGAAATTAAAAAAAAAAACAACAGCCAACATAACCTTGAATCAAAATAAAAGCTGCATAATATTGATGATTTGCAAACAGATTCTTCCGGTTAAATGCATAGAACATCTGAGTATGGACTGATTTTACTGCTTATGTCATAATAATCATAAATCCTGTCAGATTAACTACGGTATCTGATTTCGATCTGTGTTTCCATTTATTGCTTTTAAATTACAGTTGTAGCTTAGGGTTTGTGGAGTCTATACATTTATTTCTCTGTCTGTGACGCTAGTTGCTCCATTCTGCCGAAAGGAATCAATGTTTAATTTCCACTTTGCTCCTTTCGTGCTGGACGGTTAATTATTTCTTGAACTTATTGTTGTGCACGTCTTTTTTCATCCACAGTGGACGGAGTGTCTCCGGGGATGAAACGCCAGAGAATTTAAAAGAGAATTAAACACGAGCAGCCGATAGTGAATCCTTCAATCCATAGTCTTTTATGCCCCTGTTTTTAACTGTAGCTTAATGCTTGATTATATTAAAAAATAATAATAATAAAGTGGACAGCCCTTATTAATTCGTAGTCACGGTTTGAGTCCGATGCTTCACTGACACATCACGGGTCATTAAACGTGTCAGTAACATAGGAACGTAAATAAACACGTGGGTTTGCATGAGTGAAATAAACACGAGAATGAACCAAATGAGCAAATATGAGGCTGAGAGTTAATTGTAAACAAACAAAAATATCTACATTGTTACTGTAAATGCGGCCACATTGTCATCAGATTTGTGTTTAACTCTTTACATGTAAAAGATGAGAAGATGTGCAAGAATGAACATGTTTTATTGCTGTAAATGAACATAAGCACAAAACAATGAACAAACCTTCCAAAAATCAAATGCAAATGAACAAAATAACCTCGCGAATGAATGATAAGTATGGAAATAGTTATGGAAATTAACGATAAGGAACAGAATATCAGTAAAAATGAAAAGAAGAACAAAGTCGACATAGAAAATAAACAAAATATGAATTAAAAAATATTCCTCGTGAAGCAGGGTGGTTTGTTCATTTTCTTGATTGTTTCATGAATTTCTACACATTTTTTTTAGATCACTTTATTCATTTTGTGGATTATTGTGTCGGTTTATTGCTTGTTTTGAGTGACGTTGTTCTAAATGACATCCATAACAACAAGCGCTTTGTAACTTGTTTTTGAAAATCCTATATGTATTAAGTTATTATTGATGCATTAAAATGTGCAAAATAAGTCAAATTTTCATTCTTATTTTTGTTATTGTCTCACAGTTAAAGGGTAAAATGCATAAAAACGTTATATGTGGATTAATTTAGCAGGCGGTGAAAAGTGCATGATTTTGTTACTTTTTCTGCCCGGTTTAGTTCATTTTGTTCCATATTTTATTAATTTTCTCGATTACTTCACGTATTTTTCTTTCATTTTCTGTTTCTTGTGAATTCGTAATGCATCCATTTGTGCCTCGAGGAGAAAAAGGAACAAAATAATCAAGAAAATGAGCAATTATGGGACCAACAGTTCATTATAAACTGACGTAATGTTTACATTTTTATTGTAAATGAATCCACAGTTGGGGTTGGGGCTATGAACAACAATCTAGAAAAATTAACCAAATTACCAGCAAAGTGTGCAAAAAATGACTGAATGTTCCACAAAAGGAACTTTGCAAAAAATGCAAAAATTATTATATTAAAATGAACAAAATAGACAGAAACTCAGCAAAATAATAAAAACATGTTTTAAAAAAAACAACAAAATAATAAAGATAATACACAGAAAACAAACAAAATGAGAAATGTAATGTGCAACGTGAAAAAAAAATCCATCAGAATAACAGTAATGAACAAAAATAAAGAAAATAATCAACAAAATGAACACAGAGATGAAATTAAAAATTAGCAACAAAATGTGCAAAAACATATAAAATATCCCATAACATGATTAAAATGCCTGACTTTTTAAAATTAATTTTGATTTAATGTTGTACCAGAATAGAACTATACAGTATAATAATAATAATAAACAAAATAAGCACTAATTCAACAACAATGATCAGAATTATTTCCACAGTAATACACAAAATGATCCATAAAATGTAAAAAAAAAACCAAAAAATGTGATTCTTAATTAGAGACCCAAAAGTATTGTGAATTGTCAACAAGGTAAAAAAAAAAAAAAAGAATTTAAAGTATTTAAATGTGGCGCAAAGGCACATTGGACTCGTACTGCATGGAATAAATCCTCCCCGTCTCCCCTCAAATCTGCACGTATAGTTAGCGACGTTCAGCCCGGGGGCGCGGTGCTGGCCGGCTCGTGTGCGCCTGGGCCCTGGGTCTGCATGGGGGGGCCTGGCCGCTCTTCCCTAGCTGCCTCTGGCCACCGGGGGGCCTGGTTGCGGCTTCTCACCTCCATTATAAGGCACATTGTGTGTTGCAAACACAGACATACAGCCTCACACATGCACGCACACACCATGATAATCTCTGTGTTGATGGATCTGTCTGTTTTCTGATGTTTTTGCATGTGCAGTTGTGTGTTGTTATGACTTTATTTCACAGATGCAGCAGCGGGTGATTCACTCAGCATCCATGGATGAAACAGAAGAACTTTGTTTTCACTTTTCTTTCCATCTTTATCTCTCCAGTCGTCGGGGGGGTCTCAGTCGTCGATCCGTCACCCAACAATTACAGCACCTTCCGGCATGTACGACTATTGTGATGTGTGTGTTTTGTAGAGTGACCTGCAGGTGCAGAGGTCAAATGTCAACCTGTGTGCTGTGTCAAACAGCCATCATTACGGGACTGATGAATGTCAGGTGGTGGTGAACTTCACTCAGGACGAATTGCACTGGTTTACATAAACGAACAGAAACAACGAAACAAAGAGAAAACAAAACGTCGCTTTATGTCATAGACGGACAAACGTAATGACCTGCTCGTTGCAGCCCAGCTGACGCGTGACGACCTCGCAATCGCACTATTCCGACTTTGTGCTGCGGGCCTTAGCTCTCAGCTCGTTGAGGACGTGTACACTATTTACACAGTTCAATCTTTTATATTTTTCAATAATATTTAGCATACAAAGTCAATTGAAATGAATGGGAGTGGGAGAAGGAATGGAGATGGTTGCTATGGAAAGTGTTAAACCATTCAAGGATCAAAATGTCCACGTCACTGAAGCCATATCTGTTATTTATTTTCATAGTTCTATTTTTTTATATTTCTTGATGTATTCATCTTTAAATAATCCCGTTGAAATGAATGAGAATGAAACAAGGAATGGAACGGGTTGCTTTTTAAACCACTTAAGGATCAAAATATCCACCTTACTGAAGCCATATCTGTTGTTACTTTTCATATTTCTGTCTTTTATACTTTTTAAATATATTCAGCTTTAAATAAACCCATTGAAATGAATGGGAATGGAGAGGGATAGACTGTGGAAATTTACTATTTAGACTATTCAAATACCAAATTGCTCATTGAGGCTATATCTACTCTTGTAACTTTTCATATTTTCACCTTTCATACTTTAAAAAACCAAAACAAACATTCAGCTTAAAATTTCAGAGTTGTTGCTCAAATAAATAAATAAATGAGAAATGAAATAAAATAAATGAAAAATGAGAGATAGAACGGAGATGTTGCTATGGAAACTGTTGCTATTACGACCCTCCAAGTATTAAAAATGAATTTCATTTCGGACTTGCTCTTACATTTTCATATTGTTACCATCTGTACTTAAATAATCATCTTTTTTCATTTTTTTCCTATTAAAATGAATTTCAAAATACAGGTTTCAGCAAGTAACAAGTAGGATATATTCAGAACTTTCAGCTGTCAGTGAAAATACAAAATAGTCGTCATTGCTTTGATTAGACGCTTCCAGCTACGTTATTGAACATGAACTAATGCAGTGAGCAGCTCCTCATTTGTTCTTTATTTTTCAAGTTATGTATTTTTTTCCTCTCTGATGGTACAGGCATATTCCAAGACGACAATGCCAGGACGACTTAAAGGGTGGTTCGCGAAGCCTGAGGCATCGTTCTCACGTATGGATTGGCCTCCACAGAATCCAGACGTTAAGCCCGCTGAGTCTTCGGGATGTTCTGCAGAAAACTTTACGCAGCGTTGCAAGTTTCTACCAGTACAAGATAATGGAAAACTCTTGTTTATTTATTTTAGATTGGCAATATAGATTTGAATTTTAACACTTTGTTTGGATAATCCATGGACGGTGTTTGTAGCAGCTTTTTATTTCGGCTCCAGAGTAAAACTCGAGCTCACAGGTCTCATCTTTGCAAACAGATCATTCATCCTCTTTTTTAAAAAAGTGAATAGGACATAACGACTGTAAATCCATGAGTTGCAGCAAATTCATGGCTTTGATTTAATTACAGGTGGAGCGTTGAAGGTCACGGTGCTAATATCGTCCATTCTTTTGTGTATTTGTGTTAAAATGCGAAGAGGAAAAGCTCTCCCTCCCTTTTTGAAAAAAGCGTCAAACCCTGCATGATGGTGAATGATCGTTTCGCGAATTACAAAGCACCGTAATTACATGGTTCTGAAACCACCGAGGACCTCGTGCTGTCCTCGTCTGTTTCAACGCGGAGTAGACAAAGACTCCGGCGGGCTAGCGCGATCACAGTTCGCCACGCGACATTCTGTTGCCGAAAGGTGTAAAAAAAAAAAAAAAAACCAGACGACAAAATGATATACTTTCGGAGGCAACTCAGCTGCGTACGTACGTTAGAAAAATACACGCTAGAATTTGTTTAACCAGATTTCTGTTTTTGAGCTCTTGCATCATAAACAAGATGATTTATTTTTTTTCTCGAAAACGCCCTACTTGGAGCCAATCAGAGCGATCGGATGTCAGTGGAGGTGCAGGCCACTTCTGCCTCAGTGCCCTCGGGCTCAAAGGAGCAGGTCGAGGAGCAACATCAAAGCTGATGCCTGCAAGCGAAGCATTTTATTAGTTTCCTTTTGATCTGAGGAGGAGGGGGGGGGGGGCACAGACCCAACTGTATAACTAAAATTTCAATATGATTCATGTGTTGCGGTATGAAAATAACTAAGACTCCTCATTGCAGGAAAAACAATCACGCTTAACACTAAATAAACGAAACTCTTTATGAATCTCCTGGAGCAGGAGACACTTGTTTATGGCATATTTTTTCCTCCAGTCTCCTTTGGTGGATAAGTCTAGAAAATAACAGAACATTTTCAAGATGGTGGGTAAGTTTGTTGCGATCTATTTCAGCCATGCAGTGGCAGAACTGCGATGCGTTCACAGTCCCGTTGGGTATGTGGAGAAACAACAGCCTCCAACGTGCAACTACTAAGTTTTGACAAAAACACATACAGGCAGATCCCGGGTTACGCGGTACTCGGCCTACGCCAATTTCGACTTTACGACGCATTAGTCTCGTCCGCCAATTTGTCTCCAGTCACCGTGTAGTGTAAAGTGTCTGTGTTTGTGATACATAATTTTCTCGGTGTCCTCGCTTTTTTCACTCTCCTTTTTCACGTCATGGCCCCAAAAAAGAAAGCAGGATCTTGTAGCGATGCTGGTCCAGCCGAGAGGAAAGCCGTTACCATGGAAACGAAGCTGGATGTCATCAAAAGGTCGGAGAAAGGCGGAACAGAATAGGTCGTGTCTGTTCGGAGAACGTGTGTCAGGCGCGTAGCCGCGGCAGCTGCGCGTTCTCCGAACTAACGCGACACCGTCTTGTCTCAAACACCCTATACTCGAATTTATTCAAAATGCAAGTCGCTTCGATGTATTTGTCGCTCCCCTAACCAGACTATACAAAAACTGTGACTTTTACTAAGGAAAATACGGTATTTGGATAGTTATTTGGAGATTTAAGGGGTATTTAGGGGGTATTAAAGGGTTAATCCCGACTTACGCGGAAATTGGGGTTACATCGCAACCGTAGGAACGGAACTCGTCTGTAACACGAGGACTGGCTGTATATGGCATTTTTCTTTCATCCAGATGTAATGAGTGGGTGAAGGACCATGGCTGTGCACTGAGGTCCATTCAGAAGTAGCTGAATGTTGTCATACTTCCGGCAGCCGCTGGCGAACCAATCATTCTGCTCCAACAGGCTGTGGTTCCCATGGAGTTAAATCGGACTTCTCCTTACAAACGCCAAGTGAATATTTGTGTTTTTATTTGCCATCATGGGCTCAAACATTTTATTTGGACCCTCTAATAATTGATCTGATGGTTCCTCTTCACCTTTGTGCACCGTTATTAAGTTATGGTGGCAAACAGTCTGACAGTTCTCTTCTGTCCTGGGATATGATTAGACCTCGTTTCCACCGACGGAACTTCAGGGTCGTTCTCCGGGGCTGTTGGTGCGCGTTTCCACTGCAGGAACCAGCTGTGTGGGTCAAATTAGCCCGCAGAGTGTAAAGGTTGACTTGATGCTGATTGGGTACAGTATACCCAAAGCTGGATATAATTTTTTAAACCTCGCAGAAGATGAGTAGCACATCTTCTCATCTCGTTCGTTTCACCCGTACGCACAAAAAACACGAAACGCGGCAGCCGCCTCAGCTCCCTCCATGTTCATCCTCCATGTCAGTGTCGCTGCTTTTGGCACGTGATGGTTTACATCCTGCAATCATGTTGGAGGGATGATGCAGCAATTACCGTATTTCCTGGACTATAAGGCGCACATAAAATACTTAGTTTTTCTCAAAGCTTGACAGTGCATGTTATTCTCCGGTGTGCCTTATATATGGATTTTTCCTGGTTTGGGCTTACTGTAAAGCCAGTTCAAGGTCAGTATGTGGTACACGGCACTCAAAAATCTGTCAAAATGCTTGAATGCGACTTTTGCTGTGCGCCACTTGTACGAGCATTACGGTACCGTAAGCAGGAGCCTCGTGGAGTGATACTGTGCTCTGTCACTGGCAGACCGCGTCACTCGCGGAGTGATACGGACATGTCTCCACACACACACACACACGCTGACCCGAGGCATTGAGTTGAATTGAACTGCCAAACAGACACGAAGAGGAACAACCTGATGGACCCGCTGGAGAGGAACCAACCCAAAAAGTGAGTGTACCGTATTGTTTTGAATTTTCTGTGTTACAACTGAACAGTGTTGAGAGTTACAGTATTGTGAATGAGTTGAATAGAGTTTGACTTATGTAACTTTCGCGTTGCGTAATGCGTCTTATAGTCCGGTGCACCTTATGTATGGAAAAAATCCAAAAATTGGTAATTTTTGGAGGTGCGCCTTATAGTGCAAAAAATACAGTACGTCAGTGGTGGGACCTGCCCCACAGCGGCCGAGTGGACCGAGTGGAAGGACGTTCCTGTAAATTCTCTCTACCCCCGTTTACCCCAAACTTCCTGTCGTGGAAACACACCTATTGGTTCCGTACGATGTAGACACTTCGCATGTAGCCGTGGTTAAACGCTTATACTAAAAATACCGCAATACGTTTGGCAGTGCTTCGTCAGGCGATGCTTGATGAAATTTTACTGAGTCAGTAAGTTAGCGTTTAGCATTAGCGCACCCAAAACAAACCTGACACACTGCGCTCCCGTAGCTCTGCCGCCACTAGTAGAAATATGGTCATGTCCTGTTTTTGTCTCAATCCGTTGTCGATTCTCTTACGGATGGACGTCTTTAACCGACACCGTGACAGGAGCAGGGATACGGTGTTCAAATCCGGAGCCGTTACAGAACCAGACAAACAGTGGATCGGCTCAGTATGAACGAGGCTGTCGTTAACACACTCTCATTTAATTTTGGTTCTGTATGATTCCTTCGAGAAAAAATAAGGCAGCTGCGCGTTGCTGTACAATGTCACTCAACATCTGAAAGCGTCGTTTAACCTGACACGGATTCACTGCTGCAAACGCTGAATGCGAAGGTAATTAAGGAGCGCGAGCGTGGATGCGTCCGTCGCTGGAGTGTGTTACGAAACTGTTGTCTTTGTGCGGAAGTGAAGAAGTGATGAACACGAAGCGGGACAGTTGTTTCCTCAGGTTCTCACTGAGCAGGTTTTGACACATGCCATACGTTACCAGTCTGTGTTGCCCTTAAGCCTATATGAACCCAAAGCTATTTTCAGGCACATTTTAGCACAGTGTGTGGTTTTCGAGGATCTCAGGGGTTTCAGACACAGTGACCTCAGTCATCACACCCACAATAATGTACGACAGGAAGTCGTGGAGCTGCGTTTAAGGACTGTTACAGAAATATCTATCCGTCGCCTATCGTTGATCTAAGTCAGGGTCATGAGAGTAACAGCCTCGACCTCCTCATCAGCCAGCTCCTCTCGCTCCAGATCCTTTCAGACACCTTGAATTACACTGTGCAGATTGAATTTTTCCTCACTAATGTCAATATCAACCTTGCACAGGACATAATCCCATTTGTAAATTATCCTGTGCAATTTGTACATAATCCAGTTTGAGTGCGATGCTTTCTTATTTCTTATTCTCTGTGCGTAGATGTGGTATCATTTACTTGCACGTGCACGTGTCCTCTATTATTTATCATTTATTCTCTGTCAATGCTGTATGATGCTGTTACGAAGGAATTTCCCCAGTGTGGGGATAAATAAAGTCTTAGCTTAGCTTAAAGGTACCTTACCTTAATATTTATTGTCATATTTGTATCAATCATTCATGTATATTTACCCGTGTCCTTGACGTGGCCCTACAAAAGATGTGGTAATTTATAGTAATTACAAAAAGACAAAAAGAAAAAGTAACTAAACAATCAGGAAGAATGAGCAGCATAAGACGCAAAAGGCACAACATAGTAAAATGAACAAAATATGAAGAAAATTGAACAAAGTGTGTGAAAATTTGAACAGTAAAAGAAGCAAAATGAGCATATGATTATGTTTCACTAAACTGACATTATTTTAAAGACCATGAAGCGGAAAATGTCATAGTCCCTGTTTTTTTTAATAAATCATGCATGAAATGGTTAAAGCAAACATATCGTACCTACTTTTTAAAGTCTTTAAAAGTCTTACGCGTCCCCAGAAAATGTAAACTAACACACAGATCCGTCATTCTACTGTGTCCGTAAACTCCTTTTGTGTTAAATGCAAATCAGCTCCTGTTCACCACAATGGCCTGTCTGTGCCATGGATTCCACCCGATAGACTCCTCGGTACATTGGATGGTTCTGGCGGTTCTGGAGCACAGCACTGATGGTTCACAAAACCAAAGGGTTTGTTTGAGGTCCAGTTATCTGAGCAAGGATTTTAATATTTTTCGAGCTTGCAGATGCGTTTTATGAGCCGAAAGTCAAGAAACACATTTTTGTTCACAATCTGTCTCATTTAAAGACCTCGAACGAGGGCAGATTTTACTCGGTCAAACGTCACGACCTGTTTTTCGGTTGATTTTGATTCCGACGACCTGCGCACGAACCGCACGTTCACACTCATCACTGACAATATCACACGTCAAGGATTTTCTCATTTTCTAAGGATTTTCTAAGGATTTTCGGAGGCAGAATACGAGTTAATATTAACAGGTTTTATTTTGTGCCACAGATTTGATCTAAACCTCGAAATACACACAAAAAAAGATGCATTTTCATCATACTGGACTTTTAAGCTCCTGTCGTGTCATTATGAAGGCTCTCGAAATAGTTTTTTTCAGTCCAGATTGCCCTGCATTTCGTATATCGTTTGTAATATTTTCACATAACCCCTTTCCAGCAATGAGAAAATAGATGAAATAGTTTTTATAAGTATTCCTGGTACTAGCGATATCTGTGCCTACAATAGTGTTTTCAAAAAGTTCGGCCACTGTGTAAAATGCAAATAAAAATAGAATTTGATGATTTGCAAAACACTGAAATCCTACATTTCGTGAAAGTAGGACAAAGATGACACACAAACCTTTTGGTAAATCACATGCTCATGTTGATGCTCATTTTAAGCCTGATGCCTGCGAGATTTTAAAATAAGAAGATTTTAAAAAATGAAGGAAATTGGCAGTATTTTGTCAATATCAGAATCACGATGGTAAGATCCTTTGTGACTTTGCCTTTTTTTTTGTGTCTTAGTAATTGTCTACACATTAAATTGCAAATTTGAATAACACTTAATACCAAATTATTCTCTGACCAAGTTTACTAATATATCAGCAAATCCTTGTACAAGAAGCCTTTTAACTCACATTAATACGTATACGGCTGCTTCCAAAAAAGTTGGATCACTGTGTAAAATGCAGATAAAAAATGGAGACGGATACAGACGTAGGTCAATACTTTATTATCACTGCACATTGTTATGCAGCAAAATTCTCTTTGACTATAGTCATTAAAATGATGATCTAGTACAAGTTGAATAAAGTCGTTCAGTGCAGTAATAAATAACTGCGTATACTGAATGTAGTATTGTAGTAGTAAGTAGTAGTAGTAGTATTGTAGTATACAGTGTAATGTGGGAAAGAAACTGCTTTTCAGTTTGAAATTGAGAATTTGTTCTTTGAAAAGGATATAAAAGGATAAAAAAGTGGGTCATTAAAATGCACATGTGAAAGGCACTTAATACCAACACATTCTGTGACCATGTTTATGTGTTCAAATCACATTAATATTCGACCGTTTCCAAAAAACGCGGGTCACTGTATGATTCATACAGAAACAAAATGTAATGGTTTTCACAACACTGAAAACTCATGTTTAAATAAAGAAATAGCACAAAGTTAACATATCAGATGTTGAAAATGTCATTTTTTTTTTTTTTTGCAAAATCCATGCTCATTTCAAATTTGATGCTCTCAACATCAACAGTGGAAAGAAAAGACTGGAAAAGTTGTGAAACACTCTGAAATTTGACAAAATCACAACCATGATGATAAAACACTTGAATGAAACACATGAATTTGAAAAAAAAAAAGTTCTCGAGCTCCAGTGGAAAATAAGTGTGTCATAGTGGTCAGACGTCTTTAAATTACAAATCTGAAAGGCATGAAATATGAACACGATCTGTGTCCGTATCCACGACTTTAATATTCCATTGATATACAACCCCGTTTCCAAAAAAAGTAGTGATAGGAAATAAATGTAAATCAAAATAGAATGTGATGATTCCACTGATACCTTGTGTTTACTGAAAAATAGCACAAAGACAGCATATCGCATGTAGAAAATTAAAAATGTCATTGTGTTTATTATATATTAGGGCTGTCATATGATTAAAATTTTTTATCTGATTAATCACAGGGTCACTGGATTAATTTCAATGAATTACGATTTTAACCCACTCACTGTTTTTTATTTTGTTGGAGCAAAAACACTCATGTCATAAGGTGACTCAACTAAAATGACTTATTTTACATTAAAATGTGTATTTTTGTTGTAATTTAAACTTGTGTAACTAAAGTAAATTCAGCTGCTTTGTAGAACTGAACAGAACCTCTGGAACGTTCTGATCCACATGTTTTTGCAGCGGAGGGCTTATTTACACACATAAATACAGTACGTATATATACATATGTCTATATGTTGCATGCTCATTTTGAATTTTATGCTAGAAGTACATTTCAAAAAACTTGGGTCAAAGGTAAGAAAATACTGGAAAAGTTGTGAAATACTTAACAGCGGAAGGAAAATTGTCTGGTGATATCAGTGTTTATTCAATGATGTGATCCCATCAAATTGCAAATCTGATGAATATGCAAGTTGTTAAATTGCCCATTTTCATATTTGCTAATTAACAATGAGGAGTCAGGTTTTGTTTCTTCTTTATGCAATCCTAAAAACTAAATTAACAAAGATTCATATTTTTCTTTCTCTTTAAATTCTTGCATACGCTGTACACTGCTTTTTTGAATCTTCTTTTGTGGGATGGATTTTCTACTGATATGGAGAGAATATTTACGTGGAGCTCAACCAATGATCCGTGGCTCAGCGGGACGGAGACGTGATCGGAGATCCTTCACCCCCAGCGTCACCTCAGACGACGGCAGGAAAACGTGCTTTGCAGAAGATGCCTTTTGCAGTGGTTTCATCTCATTAGGCTGCAAATATGTAATTCTGAAAGGCACTTTACACCATCTCTTTCTCTGCTTGAAAACCTTTCAGTGTGGCTAAATTAAGACAATTTTCCAGAGAACAGTGGACCTGAATTCCTCCGCAGCGACGTGAAAGACTCACTGACAGCTATTACAAACATTTGATTATTATTATTTTTATTAAAAACACTTATTAAAACACTTCTTCATCCTTCCATCCATCAATCTATTCATCCATCCATCCATGCATCCTTCCATCTGTTCATCTTTACACAGTGACCAAACTTTTTGGAAGCCGAGCTGTATGTTAATGGGATTTTGCTGATATATTAGTAAACAATCACGGAATGATTTGGTGATCAATGTTTTTCAGATTTGCAACGTAATGGTATCAGACAAAAAAATTCAAAGTCAGAAACAAATACATACTGTATATATGTAAATAAGGAATCAGAAAATAGTTTTACATGGCACTATATCTGCAATTCCACAAACACTTTTAAAATCCCACTAGTATATTAAAAACAGCCTGTCGTTTGAATCATCTGTGTTTATTTGTGCAGGTATAAATACTGTACAGAATATTACATGACTACAGCTGCTCTGTGAATCATTCATTTTCGTTCCCTCCTTCAGGTAAAAGTCCCTCGTGGAAATATAAACATCATAAAAATTGTTGTTCTCTGTTGCCATAAAACATCTCAATCGGTAATAATATGCACTTTTCAGACTCCTTTTCTATTTCCCTAATCAGAACCAGGACCTGGTTCTTCTCTTAATGAAGCTTTTATTATGTTTTTATGTAAATGTCCTGTCTGGATGTGATGTGATGAGCTTTTCTACAATATTCTCCTTTTAATAACACATGCACATCTGGGCCAAAAACACATCTCTGCCTTTTGGAACAACAACCTGGCTTTAAGTATTTTCCTTTCAGCTCAATGTGATGCAGTGAATCATTATCGATTTTAGAAATTAAAAGCTGCAGAAATTCATGATTTTTTGTGATTTGTCTTTTTGTGTTTTTTTTTGCGGATTTTTTTCATTGCATTGATTATTTTGCTCATTTTTGCCGCTTATTTTGTTCATTTTTTTAACAATTTCTTGTTATTTTTTTTTCCTTTTCTCAATTATTTTCTTCATTTCGTGTATTATTTTTGTCACTTTTGCTCAGTCGGGCACTCAAAAAAATTTTATGTTCCTTTTTTCTTAGTTATTTAGAATTTTTTTTGTTGGACTTCTGTTTATTTTGTGGATTATTTTGTTCATTTTTGCTTACTTGGACACTTTTTAAAACATTTTTTGTTCCTTTTTTTGATCGTTTTGTCTTTTTTTCTTGATTTCTGCACATTTTTGTGGACAGAACTGATGCATTTACAGTTTATCAATGTTTCGTTGGGGATCCTGAGCTGCCCAACGACATAGACGACAATATGGACAAAAATGAACAAAATAGACAACAAAATGAACAAAAACAAACAAAATATACAACAAAATGGAG
>JAQQAE010010391.1:0-14124 GCA_029823295.1 Pseudamia nigra | reverse complement strand
GGAGCATATACAGGGTGAACAAAAGGGGCCCTAAAATTGAACCCTGCGGAACCCCACATGACAGGGGGGCAGGAGAGGACTCGGCATCTGAAAGCTTCACAGAAAAACTCCTATCTGATAGACCAAAATACAGGTGATCAGGTTTATTGTCATGCCCCATCCGACTTGGGTTTTCATACTCTATGTGCATCTATCTCCACGTACAGTACCAATCCCCTTTCCTCCATTTCCAAAAAAGTGGCTTTATAACTAATCCTAACCCTCACCTGACTCTCTTGGCCCTATTTCTAAACAAGCAGAAAATGAAACAAACAGAAATGAGACTGAACTTTGACAACTGCCTTAGTGTCTGTCTGCATTGTAGTGGAAACATGATCTACGTTCTCTTGATCGCCTTCATAACACAATGATAAGAAATACAGTTTGTAGTGGCGTAATCTTTGGAAACTTGACTCTTGAGTCAATGTAGGACCAAACATCCTTCATGGTTATATGGGTTGAAGGACTTGCTTCTTCTCAAGCAAAAGTTCAATATGGAATCTAAGGATGTATTCACACTTGTGGCTCATCTGTGTTGTTCTGATTCAGGGAATAAAATGATTTGTTGCAATTGTCCTTTGGGTCGTTTTTGTTCATAGGGTATCAGGCTCTATCAGTCCAAACTTATAAACAAATGCCATGCACAAGCAAACTCTTGTCTCATTGGTCAGAAATCATCTCTGGAAGGAGGAAGAGTTTACTCTATATTCTTTCACTGCGGGAAAAACAACAACCATGGATCATCAGCTGCCGGTGTTAGTTTTTTGAGTAGTTCTCTGATGTATCTGGTGAAACAAATTCGTGTCACAGGATGGAGAAGTGTGCATCAACAAATACACACACTACATTACGCACAATGCATCAGACAAACTTTGTTAGATTATGCCTATCTCGCCAACTCCTCCTCCTCTTCTACTTCTTCTTCTGCTGTTTCTTCTTCTACTTCTGTTGTTTTGAATGACAGCTGGCAACCGAGTGCATTACTGCCCCCGCTATCCCATTGTCAAACACAGTGATTGTGATTGTGTTCTCACAACAAATGAACAGTTACAGGGATCAGATGGAAATGAGCTGAGACCACCCCTTCAAGGCGATCCTGGCTTGCTTGTTTTGTACCGAATCTGGGACCGATTACTGTGTTCATGCGCAAACATGCACAAACAAACTGATTTTTGGGGTTAAATGCTCCCTGTTTTGGAACAATTGCTCCACGATTCAGGTGTGGATACATCCTACAAGAAGTTGAAAAAAAATTGTTCATCACTTCTAAATGATTAACAATAATCAGAACAGGACACTTGAGAAGACAGAACAAGACTGCCAACTGGTGAATGTTTAACAATTCATTTTGGGTGGATTAATCAGTTGTGTACCGTGGGATCTTGGGTTACAGAGGCCTGCATTGCAGTGAAAAGAAACCAAGTCCATGATAAATTATTCCTGCTCCACCAGCAAAACTACTGATTAAGCATTATTTTCCATTTTAATTTTCTATTTTAATCAACCTTAGTTTTTCGCTTCACACCCACCACCTCCTTGCTGCCCCTTTAGCCATTATGGGAAACTATAGCCGGTTTTGTCTGAAACACCTCCAAATTGCCCCTTACATTTATCCTAGCATCCGGAGTTTGATTGTATCAAATTCACAGTTCAGAACGTGACATATCACACCAAAAAGATCCTAATCCCTACATCCCCACTTTGCCCACCGATGCCTCCACTGACACTCCTCAGCACTTAACACTCCCTCTCTCTTTGCTGACCCACTCATCGAGCCAATCAGTCTTGACCTGCTGTCTCTCCAGGATCCCCAGCAGTGGAATGACCCTCAAGTCTTCAGTCAGCACAATCACTTACTTTTCAAGAAGGTCTTTCCATCAGCTTCTGCTCACCAAATCACTTCCCCTCTCCTCCCCATACTCTAATTGCTCTCAAAAAATGTCTTCTCTCTCCCTCCCTAGCTCGTTAAACTTTATACTACTTCTCAACTAAACTGTTACTCTGTGGTATTACAAGCATTGTCAGTAGAGTTCGGCCATGGCCGTTATGCTACCTTATTATGGGATTTTAATCAAGGTGAGGTATGAATTACTTTTAATTGCAGAGTTGACTTCATTGAAATGTTAGATGAAGTTTTGTGTTTTTCATGCATGGAATGCATTCAGATCTTTACCCTTCCAACCTGCATTTGAAACATTTAGAACTGTGTAAAGATGTGTCGGTGGTTTTTGCTTCCTTCTTCCCCTTGCTACAGCTCTATACAGACACCAACTTCAAAACTACACGGTGGGAATCTTTTGCATTTGCTGTGACAGTGCAGTAAAAATCACAGTACCTGCAATATACCCCGAGTCAAACTCAATATGAATTTACATCAGATGTGTCCTGGCGAGTCCTGGCAGCCTTGTTCTTTTCAGCTTCAAAAACTTTGAATTGAAATGTTGCATGCATTTCTAAGGTAGTTGCATCATAATGCCATCAAGGAGAATCTACCAAAAAATGTGGTGAACGAGTTACTTCAGGGTTTTTTCTTGACCATTAGATCGTTTGAAACTTAATCAATAATATGGTCACATTTGCGTAACAGGAGCGGGTGATGGTGCTGCGTGAGAAGACATGTTGGACACAGAGTACAAGGGATTTGTATGCAGTATGCAATGAAAAATAGTGATGGAGAAATAATTACAAGGCCAGAGCTGCACACATAATTGCACTTTGGGCAAAATGTTGAGCTCAGTCTTCACATGAATGATTAATAATTAGCAAGACAGAAAAAAACTAATAATACAAGTACAAGTACCTGGGATTCAAGAGGAGCAGTGGCTGTACTACAGCTATGAATGAATCTCTTTTTAATTATTTTTTAGTTAGTTATTTGCTCTACAAACATTGTGAATTCAACACAGCATATATCATGACTGTATACATTTGTGGACAGAGTAATCCACATGACCCTGAACTGATGTTTTGAGGCTAAGTTGTGACTTTGAGGTAGAACGGACGTTCCAGAAATGACCATATTTGGACAAAAGGGGAGGATTTGTTGATGCATAATGATTTGATAATAAAACAGGCAATAATGCAGTACCATAATATTACCAAAGTAATAAAAAATGATTGTCATGCCCAAGTTGTCACATATTGTTGGATTGTCATGACTCCTCAGTGTCTACCAGAGTGAATTCAGTTGGAATTGGTAGGCAAGCACGTCAGTGGAGATGGTGCCTCTCCAGTTTCATGCTTCATTTATTGACTTTCTTATTTTAACCCTACCCTACTATTTGTTGGACCACAACACACTTCAGAAAGCAATTGCCATCTTCTTCATCAAAAAAAAAAAAAAAACTCTCGGGGTAACCTAGACAATGAAACAGACAGTCATACAGACATAATTTTTTACTGGGAAACATAGATAGAAGTCTTGCATTTTGCAACCCTTATTTATTGATATTACAAAGAAACCATCACACATAATGCATGACCTTAATTCTACCATGATTTCAATTGTATTTCAATTGCAACTCTTTGTAGTGTGTTTCCAGCTAATGACGCACTGCATATAACCATACAGGTTGAAAGTTGAATTGCTATACAGGGATAAATAAAATGCACTGAATTTAATTAACACCATAAATGATTTCAAAACATTTTACATCTTAAATGTGACCTATACAAATCATGTCCAAAACAAACAAATCTGTAAAGAGAAAAAAACACAAAAAATAAATTCATCTCTTTGTCACCAGGTTTCTGGCAGAGGCCTCAAAGTTTTGATCCAAAAGTGACTGGCATTTGAAACTGTTCATAATTCCCTCCACCTTCACTAAAAACCCAGCTAAAGAAAAGCAGCCTCAGTGCATGATACTGCCACCACCATGTGCTTTTGGTGATGTGTCGTGTGATGTGTTTTTTTGTACCTCTTGGAATTGTTCCCAAAATGCTCAACTTTGGTTGCATTGGACTATAGCGTATGTTCTCACTTGCTTGACTACATTTTATACTTTTCTTTGTAAATTGTTGCCGGCTTGAATATTTTTCCAAAAGGTGCAAAAAGACTAAAGACTAGCTAAAAACTGGATGAAGAAGAATTTCACTTTCCAGCATCCTAAGCATATATCCAAATCAACAAAAGAATGGCTGCACCAGAAGCAAATTAATACAATCCAGAGGTGTTGAACTCGTGCCACGGAGGTCCATGACGCTGCAGGTTTTCGCTCCAACCAGTCACTAAAGCAGATGATCAGCACTCCTTCAAATTCAGGGAATGTCTATTCTATTGGGTGACCTGAACGAGTGGGTAAATATTGTTTAGTCAAGATTACCATGCTGATCCGAACCAAAAAGACTGATAAAAACAAAAGGTGCTTCAACAAAGTATCAGTTGAAGGGTATGCAAACTTATGCAACTAGCTTATCGCACTTGTTTTTCTTCCTATTTTTCTCCTAACAGAGTTGTTTATTTTTCAGTTGAATTGTACAGGTTGTAGGTCACAGGTGGGCAAAGTTTTGAAATGAGTTGATGTGGGCTCATTTTTTAACATCACATAAACTTGGCATTTTAACAGTTGTTGGTTATTAATGGACAAAGTAACCATGGTTTCTGAACTGCACTCTTGAGGCCAGTGGGGTTGTGACTACTGGGTTGACACTGAAGCCAAAGGGCAGATGTGACCATATTTGAACAAATGACTCATCGGTGTGGGAGTGCAGTGGTGTCGTTGGGATTATGGGTGAATAATAGTGAACGCTACCTTATTTACTTAGCAAAACATCATCTGGCATTGCCTAACAAAGTCATTTTATGATGCTAGTGTACCACAGCCACAGCTGAGCTGCCTGTGAGGAACAAAAAAAACCTTAAATATATATCATGTATAAAGGTGTGATTCAGTCTGACTCAGCAGGCGAGTGGAGCTGTCACAAAGACCTGCCACTCAAATCAGTTCGTTCTTTTAGGGAGAAGTTCAGTGTAACTCTAGAGAAACCCAGGCAAACAGAGGTATTTCAGCTGTGAGGTACATGTATTTCTGCTCTGGCCTCATTGCTTAGACCTGGTTCAACAACATTACTGTACCTTCCAACAGCAGGGGATATTTGGACCTTAGGCGGTGCTGAATTTCATGGCTGTTTTGTGATAATTAGGATTTCCAATATTCTCTCCTGATTATTAGTGGAATTGTCACATGTTTATTTTGGTAATATATGATACTGCTACACGAGTACTAAACTGTTACTCCCACCATGACCTTCCTGCGCTGCAATATAAAGTATTAGCTGTGACAGTATCAGAATATATTGAGCTACAGTAAGAGTGGAACCTTTGAGTTTTCTCAGGGTCACACAGGTCAGATATTCATCCCCACATATACACACACACATTTCCCAGAGGTAAAGAACATGCAAACACTGCCAGTCAGTTCTATTTTTCAAACAGGATTTGTATGCCCCAAATTGGCTGCTCCGCACTACAGAGATACGTAACCAGGATCATCAACTTCAAGTCAATGTTCAGGCTTCTAAAGAAACCTATAATCTTCAGGCTTTGTTCTTTGCAGTAGTGTTAATGAGTGCAGTCATACACCTCCCCTGAACAATGTATTATTCAATTACTATAACGGGAGAAAAGTAAAATTGCAGTCTGTCCAAGCTGTACTCCCACAACAACCTCCCTATTTATATGAAAGCATTATATAAGTCCTGCATGCCGTGGCCATGCATAACAACGATATTCTTTTTTGCCAGTGTGCACATGAGAGTAACTCATGAATTTTCAAGGATATTTTGATGATTCTTAACTCAGTAAGGTTTGCCTTTTAGTCTCCTGTACCCCTGTTATTTGTCTTTCACATTTCATACATCTCTGAAAAGGAGAGTAAACTTCATTAACGAGTTCTTTGGCAGCCATCATCAGGATGGAAGCAAAAAGACATTAAAGCTTACTTATTCAAAAGGGGAAAAAAGACATTTGTTATCCGATGTTATTAATTGCTTTTATATTTTGTGAGGAACAAGGACCGTAGATTAATTTTTAGCAGCAAAAAGCTTACAGACAGTAATTTGGTGGACATTCAATTTTGTTTTATGATTTAATGAAGTGACATCTTTGCAGAGCATCTCTCATGAATTACTTTAGAATATAATAGAATATAATAGAATAGCCATACAGCAGTATACGGTATGCTTTATTGTTTATTGTTTTAGCAGCCAGAAGGACATTGTTAGACACACTGTGGTGCAGAAAGAAGTCAAAAGCTAATGTGTGCCATTATGACTGGGGATTGTGGAGAAAAGAAAACAGAGCAAAATATGGCATTTAGCTGGATCTTTGGGGGAGTGTTTGAAAAATACCACTGCTCAACAATATCTCAGCAGCAATAGAACCTCACAAAATGTGCTTGGGGGGTATCAAACGGATGAGGCTGCATTTAATTTTCTTTGAGGTGGCCCTAGCAATAAAGTGTGGCTCATGGTGATAAGCAGGGAAGAGCTGAAGCACATCATTTCAGTTATGTAAACCATTGGAGGGATACAGTGGGCATTCTGCTACACACTGTGCTGAAGTGTGAGTGTCTGTGTGTTTGCACTAAGCAGGTGCTTCCACAAAGCTACATAAGTCATTTTTTTTCATTTAAGACAGCTTTCTCAAAATATCTAATGAAGAGCATGACAGTTGTTGGTCTAATTAAAATTATTTTTATACTTAAATATGCATGAGAAACAACAAAAGGAAAATATTCTGGTTAACTTCATACTTTGTAATGACTGAATATTTAACAAGCAAATACTTGTTATGAGAAGTCATTTAATTGCTGTACGTGAATATTGTCTATTGTTATTGCATTGAAAACTAATGGCGCTGCATATTTCATTTTTACTGTATGTTATATTTGGATGAGATCTGCCCATGATGACTGTGTTTTTGTATAAATCCCAATGTCAATGAAGTTGAGACATTGTGTAAAATGTAAATACATCAGAATACAATGATGCAAATCCTTTTTAAACTAGATTCAACTGAATAGTCTACAAAGACAAGATATTTCATGTTCAAACTCATAAACTGCTTTTTTGCAAATGCCACTGTCTGCAACACATCACATATTTACCATTGTGTTACATCACCTTTTCTTTTAACAACACTTGCTAAGCATTTAGGAACTGACAACACTAAATGTTGAAGCTTTGTACGTGGAATTTTGCTCCATTCTTATTTGATGAACAACTTCGGTTGCTCAATAGTCTGGGGTCTCTTTGTTGTACAGCATATTGTGTTTCATAATGCATCATACATTTTCAGTGGGAGACAGGTGTGCCACACTTTTACTACGAAGCCATGCTGTTGTGACACATGCAGAATGTGTCTTGTCATTGTCTTGCTGAAATAAACAGGTGCAGAGGTCCCTCGTTTATCGCGGGGGTTACATTCTAAAAATAACCCGCGGTAGGTGAAATCCACAAAGTAGATTCAGTGGTACATTTGTTTGAGAAACACAATAAACAAACGCTTTCCTACAAAAAAAAACATGATGGCCTCCAGAAACTACAAATTTAATTTCAACGATCAACCTACGTAGCTGGACACACAAGAAACCACCAACAGTGACGAGTCACAGTTGGTGGAGTTTTAACTTGCACCTGTAGATGTAGTGATGAACTAAGTTACTGACAATGGTTCTCTTAAGTTTTCCTGAACCCACGTGGTAATATCTTTTACAGAATGATGTTGGTTTTAATGCAGTGCCACCTGAGGGATCGAAGGTCAGTGACATTCAGTGTTAGTTTTTGGCCTTGTCATGTCCTTGCATAAATTTCTCCAGATTCCCTGAATCTTTTGATGATATGATGAAGTGTACATGATAAAATCCATATATTCCTTGCAATCATACATTGAGAAATGTTTTTAAATGGTTGTACTAGTTGTTCACAAAGTGGTGAACATCGCCCTGTGCTTGCTCGTGAACAATGTGACTTTCAGGATACTCTTTTTATACTAATTCATGCTACTCGCCTGTTTCCAGTTAACCTATTCACCTGTGTAATGTTCCAAACAGGTGTTTTTGGAGCATTCCTAATCTTTCCCAGCTTTTCACTGCCCCTGTTCCAGCTAATCTGGAATATATTGCAGACATCAAATTCAAAATGAGTTTAGTTTAGTTTAGTTTAGCTTATTCATCCAACATAAAACAACATATCTGTTGATATCAGAAAATACGAAAAAAGAAAAAAAAACTTGAATTACAATAAAACAAGTTGAAGCTCTCACAGCTTTTCACAACATCAACATCAATACACAAAGTTTATCAGTTTGAACATTAAATATTTAGTCTTCTCTCTGTATTCAATTGAATATAGGTTGAAATCATTGTATGCTGTTTTTGTTTTACACAAAGTCACAAATTTACTATAATTTGGGTTTGTAAAATGTGGAATTACACATATGACAGTTCATGGTAACAGATTATGCTTAAAGAGAAAGAGTGAAGTGGTGCAACTAATGGACAGTTACTGCATTACCAGACTAGTCATCTGTTTGTAAGCATAGGCCCACTTCACAGGCAGGAACCCCATCTCTTTTTCTCCCATTTATTGGGAGAAAAATTGATTTAAAAAAAAGTGGTGGAGCAGTTATGCTGGCACAACCCACATTTGTCCTGTTTCATGTATTTTGTGTGTTTCATGGTTTGTGTTTTTATGCACTGTGACCCTTTTGCCCCCAAAGGAAAACACATGATTCCGAAGCATTGGCAGTTGACTTGGTCTGTGTCTGCACCACGTTGAAAATGCCACAATTTTCGGGAATGCTGTCCGTGGTCTTAATTGAGGGTAGGAACAAAATGTCCGTCATGTTGTTTGAGTTGGAAGAGTTTTTGCCACTTTCATAGTTTGTCAAAAGATTTACAGTATCTTGCACCGCAATCCTGGGCCAGTCCTTGTTTGGTTCCAGAGTCACCACTGTAAGCAGACATAAGGCTGAATCTGTGTCTCATTGGCATCTCTCAACTTCCCATTGCAGCTCAGTGTTCCATGTATCAAGAGTTGCTGTCCATTTTTGAGCACTAGGACGCACAGTACTACCAACCTGGCCCATATGGGACCAGTCACCTACTCTGGACCTTTTTGGACATTTCCACCAGGCTGGACTTCAAATGAGGTAACAAATGGTAACCTTGTCCATCACATCTTTTTAATTGCATAATGATGTATAATAAATTTTCAGAGCAATTTTGTTTTTATTCAAGAACTTGAGCAGTTAAGGACAGAGTGGAATGGCACCATTCTGGGATTACTGGAATTTGTGAGCAATTTTCCACAAACCTTATCAGGAAAATGACCAAATTCTATTTTGGAATATTATCTATAAGATGAACCATGCACTTACTTTGCAGTCAACACTCAATTTGTGTCCTATACATTTCAATTCAAACTGATGTATGAGCAGTTGCCATTGTAAAGGTCTTTTTATCTAAAGCCTGCAAAGTGCCTTGTCACACCTATCCCCTGCCACTGACCCTGACCTACCATCATGGCTGTCCATTTATTGATTAAGTTGGTAGATCACAGGCAGACAGAACTTATGATAATAGTTTATTACAAAAAATTAAACTTTAACCTCTGCTTCCATCATGTGCACACAACCACAGCAAAAGGAATGAAATCAGTGACATACATTATCTGACACATTTTTTTTGCAATTAATTCATCAAACGAAATATTTTTTTAAACCCCTAATTATCAGATGAGGTCAGACTTTGAGGCACATCCTGGTACTATTTTCCACTTCTAATAGGCAGGTAAATGCATTTGTAGAATGTTTTCGCAACTAACACATCCAACCCTCCCTTCACCAGTCCTTGACCTTGATACAGTAGAGTAATAAATTCCTCCCAGAAGTCTGTTTTGTCAGTCTATAATCATCCTCATCTCCATCCTTAATCTGGAGTAGCAGTTATTCCCCAAATCCCATCACAGCATTCAACCAGAAGCCGCAAGCTCCCAACACTGAGTCAAGAGGAGATGAGATACTTTCTGACAATGGGGAAAAAGCAGGGGACGGCCGAGCATAAGTCGAGCGCTGTCAGGCAGCCATCAAATCCAGTTCACATCAAATGAGTGCCCATGTTCCCATTAGATGTTATGGATAATGACTTTATTTTCACCCTCTTGTGTTTTTACTACTGTCTTAACCATTCGTCATAAGGGTAGACCCACTGCAGTTGTTTCCCTTTGGACATCATTAGCCCCAGTTAGACCCTTCTTGCGCTGTATTTGGGTGAAAATGATAGCAATGTGTTTAATTGTGTTACCTTAAATGCATAATGATGTGTTATTAATTTTCAGAGCAATTTTACTAACTTGTGAACCATATCGAGAGCACAGAAGCGTAAAAATGGGTCAGCAAAAAAACGGATGCAGCAGGGCATAAAGATTAATCACAAGTTGCATCCTAATAAGGTTCTTATTATGGGTTTGTCTTGTTTATTCATTAATTTCTTTTAATGATAATTACGTATGTGTTTATGCAAATGAAAGTAAGACAAAAACTTTTTCACAGGCTGGATATGTCAGAAGACACTGTAATTCGCTGGTGTGTTTCAGAAAACAGTCAGGTTTAGTTTATTGTCTTTTCATCATTTTCTTTCATTTATGTTTCCTTTTGGTTCACTACTTTTATTTTGTGACGCGGCACCATCTCTATCACATCTTACTAGCTTTTCATACATAGACAATTGCTGTTTTGACTTTCTTGTGTCTCCATTGTGGACTTGCTTGAGATTTTGTAAGTTGTGCACTTTCCCATATTCTTGTGTTTGCCATCCATCAACATTGTCATTTTTTTCTAAAGGTCCTGTATAAATCACTTATTTCTAGTATTAAACAAGTAGAAAAAACAAATTAGATCTTGGGTAACTTTATGTGTAATACCACCGTCAGCCACTAGGTGCTGGCTCCAAAACTTCCTGCAGTTACTGATCTTTTCTGTTAAATTGCAAAGGCATTTTTAATTCTGGTCTTATTCTTTTTATTTGGTTTATCTTTAAATGTTTTGTTCATTAATAAGGTATCAGGGCAAAAAGAGGGCTTTGATGCTGTTTCAGGTTTTGATTGACATGTGTGATTGCAGCACAAGTTATGCTTTTGGAGCTGTTTTTTTTTTTTGTGGGAGACAGCAGGTGCACTTGTGGTTTATGGTTACGTGTGGTTGAATTACACTAACAGTATCATCCACTAGCTTTCTGGTAAAAGTTCTTAACAAAATTCATCATGTTTATGAGTCAGTAAGGTACCATTTGGCATGTGTTCACCCATGACCAATGCTCTCCCGCAACTTTATTTCTTTAGTCCAAATACAGTCAGTAATGACACCTTAAAACCCAAATTACTGGGTTCAGACTGGCTGTCCAAAATAACAGTGTGTAATGATAGTTCCTCCGTCCACTTCATTTGCAGAATTAAATCAAGTCCTCAGATCTTTCCTTAGCCAAGTGGGTCAATGTAGACCAAACTATGCAAAATAGACATTGAAGTAATTCCTGAGAGACATTATTGAAAATGACAAAACTACACAGTATATGAAAGACAGATGACTCCCAGTTTGCTGAAGAGCAGTACACAGAAGCAATACTCAAGTAAAAGTATTGTTACCTAATAATTGTAATGACTCAAGATGAAGTACTCACTGAATCAAATACTGCAGTATGAGTAAAAAAGTAGTGAGAAACTTCATAACATGGAATTTATTAGAGTGTAATATTTTTTCTTCAAGCATGTATTTTAGTCATTTTTGTTTATTTCCATGATTATTTTGATAATTTGTGAGGGGATTTTGTTGATTTTTGTTGCTTTACTCTGTCTTTTGTTCATTTTTTTGTTTTTGATTTTGATCTTTTTTCCATATATGCCAGTTGCTTATTTTGTTGGCTTTTTGTTTCATTTCCCATATTGCTAATTTATTTGATTATGTTCTTTTCCTTTCTATTGTTGCTTGTTTTGTACAATTTACTTGACCTCTTGTTCAGTTTAATTGAATTTCTTGATTATTTTGGTAATTTTTGTGAATGTTTTTGTACATTTTTGCTCATTGTTCTGTTCATTTTTTTAATTTAATTGCTTTTGAGGTGGAGCTGAATATAAGCGAATAGAAGTACTTACTTTTTTCACCACAAACTGAGTAAAAGTACCAAAGTATTCTATGAAACAGCTACTTTCTAAAGTACATTGTACAGGAAAACTACTCAAGTACAGTACATGTAAAGGAGTAAATGTACTTGAGTAAATCAGGCCATTTACAGTGTTCACAGAGGTGGAAATACAGCAAATTATAGAGCTATTTTGGTATGGGACTCTGTGGGGATTGTGGACACTGAAATGACTGCAGTTTTTAGGACTAGCATCATGCTCACTGCTCACACATGGAAGTTACACACTGTAACCCTTTGCACATGGCGTATTTCAGTGTTGACTACTGAAATGAGTAGAGTAATTTTCCAGCAAATTGATAAAGGTCAGGACTTCGATCCCCTCCAGGAGTCATTTGGTAATTCAGCACTGGTATTTTGTGATGCATATTGCAGTGAAAGTTGGTCACTAGTCAACAGTGGAAATTATGTAGAATGATGGATTAAAATGGTGGAGGCTCACACTTGGTCCAGTCTTGCCTCTTACAGAATCGCTCCAGTATCTCTCCCTTCATGATGGATGAACATTTTAAAACAAGATGGATTTCCAAGCATATTATTCCTTTGAAGGTTCCATGAAGTGAAGCTATGTGTGAGCACACACATGCACGGGCACATGTGCACATGACACATTTGCAGGCAGAGCATTTGAGGTTCTGAACTGATGAACAACTGGAGGCAGAGGACTGGCTCTATTTAATTTGTTTATGAGACTTCCCCTGTTTAAACCTGGAGATTTATTAAAAATAAAAGACCTTAAGAGCAAGAACAGGAGAAATCATAGCAGCTTCTCTGAGTTTAGGACTCCATATTCCCAAGATATGAACAATTATATTTTCTTCTGTGCCCTCTGAGACACCTCTGTAGCAAAGCAGGCCATTTTCCCCCTTTTTCCCCAGATAACCTTTAACTACACAGAGGTAGATGCTTATGCAATATTCATCTTGCTTGTTAGTGTATTTCGTAGCTGTTCCTCACCTTTCGTTCATACAGCGTCTGATAAATTATATCAATAAAGACAATACATCAACATGTGGGTGCTGTAAATGAATGTGTTAAACGAGGCAGGGTCACTTTTGAGGCTAGAGACCTGGTGTGTGTGTGTGTGTATGTCTCTGTCGATTTCTTCTCTGGGATTCAATTTAAGTGGACTCCATATAAGTTCATAACTCATTGGCTCAGACAGAAGTGTAAGATCCGGTAGAAGCATCATTGTACACAACACAGCATGTGGCGTTTTTATCTTGATAGAAGAAGATTGCTTTGGGACATGTTTGTAGCTCCCACACACGGAACGGTGTAAAAGCTTTGGACAGCTGTTTGGACATGCGTGTCTCTTGGCTCAGGGCTTTCAACCTCTAGGTGCATCAGTACTTTAGGCCTTTTTCTCAGGCTCTGTTTTTATCCATCAGTGTCAACAAATACAGAGTAGACACCACTAAATCCCACCATTCTTTTGCCTGCAACAAGTTTTTGTGCATTTTGTGGCAGATTAGCAAAGATTTATAGTGACAGGAAACTTTTTAAAACTGCTTTTTTTAACACTTTGGTTTTCATCAATACGCTGTGAGTTAATTGATAAATGCAGCTGTGAGGGGGGGCACAAGCTTTCTTACGCCGGTCCCAAGCCCGGATAAATGCAGAAGGTTGTGTCAGGAAGGGCATCTGACGTAAAACCTATGCCAAATCAAACATGCAAATCATTAATATGACTTCCAAACCAGATGGTCGAGGCCCGGGTTAACAACGACCACCATCAGTGCTGTTAACCAACAGGGTGCTGTTGGAAACTGGACGACTGTTGGTGGAAGAAGGAGAGGTGGGAGGCGTGTCCGTAGGCAGAGAGAGAGAAGAGGAAAGGCAAGAGTCTAGGACTGAGAGTAGGGACTTTGAATGTTGGAACTATGAC
>JAQQAE010010390.1:0-14126 GCA_029823295.1 Pseudamia nigra | reverse complement strand
GGAACAGGGTAAATCTGGACTCATCAGACCACATGACCTTCTTCCATTGCTCCAGAGTCCAATCTTGATGCTCCCTAACAAATTGAAGCCTTTTTTCTGGTTAGCCTCACTGATTAGTGGTTTTCTTGAGGCTACACAGCTGTTCAGTCCCAATACCTTGAGTTTGCTTCGCATTGTGCATGTGGAAATGCCCTTACTGTATTTGCTTAGTTAAATCCAGATGGCGACTTTTTTTTTGGCCAGCAGTGTAAAATTGAATTGAATTGAAAAAGACAAATATGAACTAAAAGACAGAAATGAAAAATTGCTGCAGAATAGACAAGCAAACATGCAAAAATTATAAATAAAGAGGTAAAACCTGAAAATGACACAAGATGCAACAATGATGTAAAAGACAAATACCGGTAACTTAAAATGCCAACACATTAAAGAATGAACATTGACAGTGAGCCAAATAATGTCATTTAATGCTGTAACAAGATAATGAACAAAATAAAGAAAAAAAAACACTGAAAATGCTAAAAATAAACAAGAAAATGAAAAAAGCAAAAATGAGCATGCAAGGTGCCACAAAACCCGTAAAAGATGAAAATTAGAAAAGACAGAAGTGATGCAAAAAGTGATACAGAATGGAAAACGGCATAATACATAAAAATGACAAAATTATGCAAAAGGATGCCAATATGTTCTCTCTGATTTCCTGCTGCTGGATTAAATCAGAATAAATCAAATGCACAAAATCTCAGTGTTTATCATTACGTCATAAATCATTGTCATTAAACGGCATGCTGTAAAACCCATAACATTAATTATCAGTTGGTGTTCTTAGACCTCTATGTGTCTGTTCAGCCTGTGTTTCTAGTTTAAATGTGCAGGTTCACAGCTGTGTGATCTCTGGCTGCTGCAGCTTGTGCTTCAGCAGACGTGATTACTGCTGTCATCTTCTTTCATCCCCCCTGCTTCCTCCTCCCCCTACTCTTCCTCAGTGAAGGTGTCCCGGTCCCACACTCCACTCGCTACCCCCCCAAAAAAAGCATAAAAAACATAAAGTGGTTGAAAAAGCCTTTTAAAGCTTCTGTCACACAGAGAAGAAAGTTGGTGAGAGGAGGACAAGTGTGGAGGAGAAATGGTATGAGACTGAATCTTACTTTCCACCTGTTTTGCCACTTTGATGTTGTTTTAGTGCGGTGGTTGTTGTGCATCGATTTGTTATGTTGTGGTTATGATTTGGGTCTTGAGTGAAAATACTTGTACTGTAGATGAGTGGAAATGTTGGCGTTTTTGCCTGTAGCAGACTGCTATATACCTACACAAGCAGACAGACGACTTCTTCTCCTGTGACTACTGTAAAAACCAAAATATGTCGTGCAATGTTGCTTTATTTTTTTGTTACCATATTTAACATTTTATTTGACTGTAACTTCAAGATCCATAAAAGAAGTGTTGCATCTCTAAACTCAAAAGTCCACATAAAATATGCATTTTGTTTTTACTATTTAAATTTAAAATATAATAGGATGTATAATAATGAACAGTGAGATTATTTGCTTCATTGTCAGTTAAAGTTGTAACAAGATAAACAAAAGAACAAAAGGACAAAAATTCAGAAAGTAATCAAGAAGATGAATAAAATCTACACAAACTTATGAAATTAACCAACTATGCACAAAAGTTAAAACAATTAAGAAAAATGAACAAAGTAAAAAGACAACTGCCAAAAAAAGCAAAAATAATAGAGAATGAATGAAATATCCACAAAATGAAGAACAAAATGAGATAAACTACTGGGAAATTGAACAAACCCTGCACTAAACAAACAAAAATTAAGAAAAAATGAACAAAGCAATGAAGACGATGGACAAAACTGAATAAAGTAATAAAGAAATGAACAAAATAATCAATGAAATGAAAAAAATCCTCCAGAATGAAAGAAAATTATCCAAAGATGATCCAAATAATTAAGAAAATGATCAAAATATCAATAAAAAGAACAAAAATTATGAAAAATGGTCAAACTACACAAAAATTGAAGAAACATGGAAAAGGTAACTAAGACAACTGACAAAAACAAGCAAAAACACTGAAGAAAATGGACAAAATGTCCACTAAACCAATAAAAATGAAGACAAAAATGAACAAAGCGATAAAGAAAATATCCACATAATGAACAAAATTGATCAAAAAATGAACCAAATAATCAAGATAATGAACAAAAAAGCTGCCAATTAAAAGGCTCTATGCAGTAGAGCTGTTGCATAATAACCCTGAAGCACATTTTTAAAGTGCATTTAGAAATTCAATCTAATCATGCTGTTTTCCAATTTTGTTGCACTTCTGATTTTCACATCCTGAGCAAACTTCACAACACATTAACCGTAGTACTCACATGTGTGTGTGTGTGTGTGTATGTATGAGGCACACTGGAAAACATGTGACATCAGAATTTATAAAAGCGTTTCTCCTTCTCCGCCGCAGTTTTCTCTGAACAGTCTTAAGTCATATTTTCCCCCTTAGCACTGGAGCCTGATATAATTGAGGTGGAATGGGAAAACTTACAGACTCGAACGGAAAATAAGAGCCATAAAAATAATACGAAGACTCGTCACAGGCTCTGAGCGTGTGCAGGGGGATTTAATGATATATGGCGAGAGATACCAGAACCTTCCACTGCGGAGAATAAGTCTTTGTATGCAGGTTTGCTCGATCCTGTGGCTGTCACTTTCCTGGCCTTTTCACAAGTGTTGCTTTTTTTTTTTCATTGAAGAGTTGCACTTGTGGCGTTGGACAGCGTTGGTGCGTTTAAGTTTCCATTTCCTATTCAGTGCAAACAAATCGGTGATGAATTCTCTCCTATAAATACTGTATCTCCTTTGACTTGTCTTCATTTGCTTTTCTTCCTAGGTGTACATTTCTTTAATCCTCCCCTACAGTGTCAGTGAAGGACGTCTAAAAACCCTGCTTTACATAAATCATGAAAGTTTTGTGACTGGCGAGTTCACTTTTCTTCGTTTTGTTGATAGTTTTCTTCATTTTTTAAAAATTATTTTCATCCTCTTTGCTCATTCTGCTGCATATTTTGTTCATTTTTATTCACTTGTGCCCATTTTGTGGATTAGTTTGTCCAGTTGTGTTCATTTTGTAAATTATTTGATTCATTTTTGTTAACTGTGCTGCTTTTTTTGATTCATTTTTGTTCACTTGTGCTCATTTCATTGATTATTTTGTCTCATTTTGTTCATTTTCTTGATTATTTTATTCATTTTTATTAATTTTGTTGCTCATTTTGTACATTTTTGTTCACGATCTTAATTTTTGCCCATGGTTTTGTTCATTTTGTGAATTATTTTGTTCATTTTTCTCACTGTCTGTGTTTATTTTGTGGATTAGGTTTTTTTTTCATTCTTTTAATTATTTTGTTCCACTTTCTTCACTCTGCTGCTTATTTGGTTCATTATTTTGATTATATCGTTCACTTTTGTACATTTTGTGGATTGCTTCGTTCCCATTTCCTTATTTTTGTTCATTTTGTTAATTGTTTTCTTCCATTTTGTTCATCTTGCTGCATTGTTCACTTTGTGTAGATTTGATGGGTTATTTTGTTCATTTCCTTGATTCTTTTCTGTATTTGTGTTTTGTGGATATATTTCTTCATTATTTACTTTGTTCATTCTTTTGGTTACTTCCTTGATTATGTTATTCATTTTTTGTTCATTTTGATTCAGTGTTGTAAATGAAGGCATACATCCTTTTACATTTACAAGAGTAAAATACATAGTGTTGCTGCCATTTGTGGATTAATTTACAATGCAAAATGCAAATGTTATAGCAATCCACAATGAATATTGGTCCCTTTTTTGAGTCTTTTTTTTTTTCATTTTCTTGATTAATTTGTTTACAGACTGAAGACACAATGATGCATGAACAATTTGCCGAAAAACACACAACTAAGTGCTGAAGAGTTAAATATCCAACATTTCCAGGAGGATTCAGAAATGTCCAGTTAAAAATGCCCCCCACCATGTTCAAACGAGAATAGAATAGAGCTTTATTATCACAGTTAAATAAAAAATGTCCAAATTATAGCCGATGAAATTCAGCCTAAGCCCTTGATCTTTGTGACTGATTTAAAAGTCTTACATTTTCATTCCATCTAAAAATACAAAGCTAAAAGTAGTTGAATGTTGTTAGCTCTTTTTGATATTGTGACTAAATCCTCGCTGTTGAAGAGAGGAAGAGTGTGCAAATAATGAAAGCAGGGGATGAGGAAACCGTCGAGTTGCAGAGGAGGTGAATTCCTCCATCTTCGACAGAAACAGTAGGAGGTGAGAGTACAAAAAGAGAAAGAACAGAGATTAGAAACTATTGTCAGATGCATCTGACGCATGTATCACCTGTATCGTAAAAGTGAAATGACAGAAGACTTTAGAGTTAAGCCGTTTTTCAGTAACCATTTTGTGCATGGTTGTGTGTTTTGGCAGTTTTACAAACAATGTGACATGACACACCCTACGGCAAACACTCATATCACCTATTTAACTCTTATGTTTTGAACATGAATAAATTGAGAATAACATCATGAAAAGAGTCAGTTTGTTTTATGATAATGGCAGAATATGCGCTTCATATGGTGCATAGTGAAAATGTGTTTGTGGCGTGTTGCTGTGGCCTGTTTTAATACTAGTTACAATATGTTGCAAGATTCAGCAACTTGTCCTTGGTTTGCAGCAGAAAACAGAAACGAGGTGAGGGGGGAAGAGCAGGGGGATGTGAACAAGCAGTTTGTGTGTTAAGTCTGTGTACTGTACATGTCATGGTGTCATTATTAGGTGACTCAGAGACAGACTGTCAAATTGATGAGAATCATGTCTTATTGTTTTCCGAATACGTCGGAGTTCTAAGGAATATGCCTTAAATAACAAGCTCGAACCACTAACCACCCATGATACTGTTTTTTTTTTTTTTTCCTTGCACGCCGGAAATTAAGTGCGTTGTTGTGTGCTCCTCCTAACACCACTTTGTGCTATGCTTATATGCACTGCTTCACCACAGATTTGAGTGTTTTACTGCTTTTATATGTGAGTGCACCTTTCAAAACTGAGCATCATGTGATATATAATGTGCATTTCTGCTCATTATGCAAAAGTAAAATACCGTAACACACGTTTTTGGTCCCAATTGAGAGGATACTGGAACTGGATCTTGTGACGTTTGATTTATTTTGTATCAAAATATCTTGAGCAAATCATATTTAAGAGAATGTCAGGTGTCAAATTTTCAGCAACTCTAAGATATAGGCAAAAGTAGCAATAAGTCAGTAATTGTTTTGACTGAAAATAAACAAAATTAATAAAATGTACAAAACAATGAGCTGAATAATGAAGAAAATGAACAAAGCAACAAGAAAAATGAATGAAAACATGAACAGCTAGTAAAAGAAAATGAACAAAACTAGAAACAAAAAGGAAAAAAATGACCAAAATATTAAGAAAAAATAAAGAAAACTGAACATAAATGAACCATGTGACAGTCACAATGAACAAGAATGAAAATATACTAAAGAAAAAAGGCAAGAAATTTATTAAGATAATGAACAAAACTTTTGTTTCATTTTTCTGGACCCCCTAAACAGGAATATGATGATCATGCTTTAATTTGCAGGATAACGTACAAAAATCCACGGTGACCTAAAATGACAGAGACCGAGGCGTTGATTTCTTTCAGTGTTGTCGTACTCCATCTCCAATAACCCCTGTGTGTTTTACAATACTTCTGCATATGATATAAATGTAAATAGGCCCATCGAGAGCCCCTTTTTTTCCAATATCAGCGTTTGCACACGTCATTCTTGCTGCTTAAAGTTAGACGCTGAGTAAAAATAAAAGCTGCAGTATTTTGTACATATGTGAAGTGGAGGCCATGGTTTTACTACGGTGATGTTCTGCATCTCAGAGGGAGAGCACTCTGCACCATTTTGTCTCTTAATACGCATTGACTCTCATATTGCACCTACCTGAATGTTTGTTCTTAGGTGTATTATGACTCATCCTTGCAATATGATTTTGGTTCTTACAGTTTTTGAGTTGACTTAAAAAGTTTTGGAGTTTTGGTACTTCTGATGTGTTTTGGTTGCATGTGCAGATTTCCTGCCTGTCAGTCTTATGTGTGTTCTGATATTACACTCAATGACATTTTTGTCTGTTAAATCCACCATCCTGCCACAACACTACACACACTAATATGCACCTGCTGGGTTCTATTTGAATAAAAGAATGGTCGACAAGGAGATCGTGTTTATCGGAAAGTGTTCGGAAAATGGGCCGTTGGCTTTTGGAGAGAGGGGGCGCGTAGGCGACCGGGGGGGAGGGGTATCTCTGAACCTGTATTTGTCAGTGCGCACCCTATTTTTGATACAACAGGAAGAGAGTGAGTGAAAGAATTTACGAAAGAGGCAGACATCCTCAAGGATGAACGCTTAACCCCGACTTCTGACAAAGAGATCAGATGTTTGATAGACGCCCCAGAGTGAAAGGAAATAGGGAAGAAAAGCGGTGTCCAAAGAGAGGAGGAAAGTGAGGGACAGGACTTGTAGAGAGTAAAAAGATGGATGCCAAAAGACACGCGCTGCCTCGCCTCCAGCTGACTATGCCAATGCCAATCAAGACGTGGAAGGTAGGGTCACATTTGACCTCCGCGAACATTACCATTATCATTTGTGTAAATGTTTATTTTCTACCAAGAACAGTGAAATCAAAAGGTCAGCATAGCTAAAAGCATTTTAAATGTACTCATTATTTGTCTTTGCGTCTACTTTTGCATTTTGGCAGCATGGGTGGAGCACATTTATCTGTTAAACAGGTTGGCGTTATAATCATCATCACATAACAGGTTAAATCTAACAATGGTGGGTGGGGGGAGCTACAGACTGGCACGCAATGTGTGTGTGTGTGTGTGTATGTTCCTGCAGCAGTGTGAGTGTGTTTAACAGGGTGTGTTTTGGAGCAGGTTATTCAGGTGGATGTACAGTCGTTGTGCAGAGCCCTCTGGGCACGGTATGAAAACTGTTGCAAGGCCAGGGGGCTGCCAGTTGCTATGGGAGGGAGATGAAGGGCAGGGAGGGGGAATCTGGAGGGTGAGTTGTTTGTGGAAAATCTGGTCTGCTCAGGTGAGTGAACAATATTGTTAAGCAGGTATAGTGTGGACAGGGTGAGGTGCGAGCTTAGGGAGCCAAAGAAGGGAGTTGTTGGGTCTTATTACCAGTACGCCTTGTTACGTGTCACAAAAGGAAATAAAAGTGTCTTCATACACGACATTACGACAGAGTATCTTTAACCCACCACAAAACAACTTTTTCATAAAGACCTTCACTAAGACAAAGAGTGAGTTGAAGAGTTGAAATCTAATAACTGTACTGTATATGCTGAGAAAAACAGGTTTTTAAATGTTTCTGTGTAACATATGTTTACTCCGGTGCTCATAAAGGTCACAATTACTCTTGCTGTTTTTCCTTCCTCATTCTTTCTGTGGTACTCCCCCCTTTCACCCACTCTAGCCTGTCACTTCCTCCATGTTTCGCTTATCTTTTTACTTTTTCTCGTCCATTACCCACTGTCTTTCTTCTCCAGGTATTTTAATCAGAGGACTAATGCTATAATGGCTTCATACAGGAATTAACCTTCTGCCCTTCAGTTATACCATCTACGTTGCGTAATCTTGCTGCATCCTTTCTACACAGCCATTATCGATTATTCTCTCCTGCCTCCTGTCATACTTTGCTTCTTTATATGGTCATCTTTATCATATTCTTTGTCTTCTCTGGCTCCCCAATCCCCATCTCACTGGACAAAATCACCATCTCCTGCTCCAGTAATCTGGAGAGAGCCAAGGGAAGATAAAAGAGGAGAGTTGTTGCTAAGCCTGGTTTAAACTGTCCCTCATGTGAAAGCAAAGACATGTATGAGTCACACTAGTGAAGACTTACTATGAGGGACTTTTAAGTGTCAAAAGGATGGTCACTCATTGATATAAAGTAAAAATATCTGTAAATGTTACTGACTGTATAATTCTTGTTTATATGAAAATTCTATAAAGGATAGTGACATGCTGCAGGTCCTCCTACCCTCTGCTTACTTGAACTTTCTTGTCTTTCATTCAGGTGGCAATGTCTCCAGGAGAGGACGGTCTGATTGGGATCCCCTTCCCGGAGCACAGCAATGAGCTCTTGTCCCACCTTAATGACCAGAGACGGACAGGGCTGTTGTGTGACCTCACACTGACCTCACGTGGGGCACGCTACCCAACTCACCGCTCTGTTATGGCTGCTGTCAGCCTCTACTTTCGGCGGCTATTTGGTGCAGAGGAGGGGGGCGGTGAGGGTGGAGGAGGCTTTAGTGTGTGCCAGCTGGACTGCGTGGCACCAGATGCCCTGGATGCTCTCTTGGAGTTTGCCTACACCGCCACGCTGACCATTCCCAGCTCAGGAATGAGAGATGTCCTGCGCGGTGCTCAGCTGTTGGGCATCCAGTGTGTGGCCGACGCCTGCAGAGACATCCTGGGTGAGACAGCGGAGACAGAGGGGGAAACAGCAGAGGAGCACAGAGCCCAGCATGCCACCACAGAGAAGATGTTGGAGGACAGTACAGAGAAAGGGTCTCGTAGAAAAACAGACAGAAAGAAAGTGAAAAAAATTGGGTTACATCACAACAGCTCCTCAGTTTTAAACCCACCACACACTTCTCCCTTCTCGCACCCTTCACCTGCATCCGACAGCATCCGATCCCTGCCGTCAACACAGCCTCCCAGCCCTGAATCAGAGGAGCATTACCTCAAATCTAGGCAGAATGGTGACCCCAGAGAAATCAGAGAGCCAGGAAGGGGGGCCACAGTAAATGGGGGGCCACTTCACTGGCTGCAGGAGCCCCCCCGCATAGCCCATCCTCCGCCTGTCCCACGCTCTAATGACAAACTGTCAGAAGATGATGAAATTGAGAGCTTTGGTGATGATGGGATACCGATGGGAAGCACATCCATTCCTGCTTCAGTAGTTGATCGAGGAGCAATGGCAGCAGCAGTTGGCGGGGGCAGGAAGAGAAAGTCTCAGACACCCCAGCAGTGCCCAGTCTGCCAGAAAATTATCCATGGAGCTGGGAAACTGCCCCGACACATGAGGACACACACTGGAGAGAAGCCCTTTCAGTGCTCTGCCTGTGGAGTCCGATTTACCCGGTACAAAAACCTTTTTAAAAATACACAGACCAAAAACAAAATGTCTATTGCTGTTTGCACTCAGGTGTTTGTACTGAACTATGTTTTTTAAACCTGGTGCATATTAATCCATGCCACCATTTACATCCACTTGGAAGCATATAATGCTAGAGACAATTTGTGCCTGTATCTCTAGCCAACCATGTTACTTATACTGAAGTGCAGCTCTCGTCTTCTATCCAACACAGTTTATGTTGCAAAGGGTCCGTTTTGTTCACTTTCTGATCTTTTCCAAACATAAACCATATAATTTGTTGTCTACATTCTGATCAAATTGCAACTAAAAAACCCTGATTATAAACATATTAAGAGTCCGGTGCTAGATCTATTTATGCAACATGACCCTGATCTACTGGAGACTTATATTATACATTACATACTCAAATAGTCAAAAGCCTCCACACTTGGGTACAAAAATGTCTAAATAATGACTTTCCTCACCTCTTTACTTCTGTTTTGTTCACTCCCTGTTTTTTTAGGAATGATAAATTGAAGATCCACATGAGGAAACACACAGGCGAGCGCCCCTACCCCTGCCCCCACTGCTCCGCCCGGTTTCTTCACTCATACGACCTCAAAAACCACCTGTCGCACCACAGTGGGGCACGGCCCTTCGAATGCCCGCTCTGCCACAAGGCCTTTGCGCGGGAAGACCACCTGCAGCGCCACCGCAAGGGTCACAGCTGCCTGGAGCTGCGTACACGCCGGCCCAGACGTGGGCCTGAGCTTGGGGAGGAGGGCAGAGGAGACAGAGGACCAGCTGGGAGGGAGCCGTCCAACTCTCTGGAGTCGCTGTCCTTACATGCACACCCCTCAATGTTCCTCCACCACACTGTGGATGGTGGAAACGGATCTGGTGCCGGGCCTCCACTGATGTTTGCTGGAGAAGCTGAGAGAGAGCGGTCTCTTGCCCTTGCTCTGGCCCAGCTTGGGTCTCACAGGCTAGCTGGGTATCCAGGGGTCTTTCTGCGAGGTCTGGATCTCCGAGCAGGTCGAGAGGCTGAGGGAGAGGATCCAGGAGGAACCCGGTCACTGGCTGCACAACGTGACAGATGGGCAGACCAAGTGGAAGAAGAAAATGGAGATAAGGAAGCTGAGGAAGAGGAATAGTGAAGAAATAGTGTATGTGTATGTTTGTCCATGTGGTAAAGCACCCACAGTAAAAAAAAATCTCACTCAGGTGGCTGGACTAATGATCTGCTGCTCCAACATAGAGAGCGCTTTAAAAAAAAAAAGTATATTAAAAGAAAAAAATGGAAAACGGGTTTTCTGAAATATTTTAAATGTTTGTCCTTTGGCTTTTGATTTATTTGACTTTTATTTCTTGTTTGCTGTTAAATTTTACGTATTTTAGGTTTGAGCTGTTTCTTTTGATTTTATTTTTCTTGCTGGACATGTGTGTATGTGTGTGCTGAGTGTGTGGTTTCAGGGATGATTTTCATTTTTACTATGCAATCTAAAATCCAGAGCTGCAAAATGGGGAAAATATTTGAAGATGTATATTTTAGTTACAACAAAATATATTGATTCAGATGCAAATCAGTCATATCACACAGATGTTTGTGCACCTGCTGCCCTCTGGTGATGAACCGTGGAAATGCAGTCTGATTAATCAAACTGGTTCTGTGCATTGTAAGCAATAATGTTCTTTGTGTCTTTCTCATTAGGGACAATTGATCTTTGCTTTGATTTGGTGCTTAAACCAAAGATGTTAGGTTTTAGTGTACTTTTATTCTCAAATCTCTTAAGTTAACAGGAGAGGAGAGAGGTGACTTGTAGCCAATGTTGGGTTTAAAGAACTTAAATGCTCTTCCCAACTGTTTTGATAGCCATGAGAAAGAATCTGCCTCCGTATTTGAGTGTTTCAGAGCCAAGGGGCTCTGTGTCAAATGCCTGACCAGAAAAGACAAAGTCTAGGTCAATGAGACGATTATGTTGAAGACAATTCTTCTTTTCCCAAAGGCTGTGGATTTCAGTCTTTCAATGCACTCATTTGGTTTCCTTGTTTGCATAAAATGGAAAGGGGCAAAGAAAGGGGTGAATGAGCTGGCTTTGCCCCTTTTTTGTCTGTATTTATTTATTTATTGTTATTTATTATGGCTCTTCTGCTGACATTCTGTGGGACCTAATCCAGGGTTGGACACAGTGGCCCAACATGTCACAGTCTTATCTGGTCCTCATGAGTCTTACAAGACGCTGCATTGCGCAAAAGAGTTTTGGCCCAACATATCCTAAACGCCTTTCATGAGCTGCGTGTCTTCTTACGGCGATTCTTCCTCAAATGCATTCTTTGCACATTTAACCCCATCAGGTTACTGCAATAACACATTCCATCCTCCGGGGAATAGTGAGAAGGGAACAGAGCAAAGAAGACAAAGTCAAGGGGTTAAGACCTTCATTGTAACAGGAACACAGAATGACTTCGCTGATTGACTTCACTTGCAAAGTCAACACATCTAGTACTGTAACACATGTAATTGCATGGCAGTTCTTATTGATCGGCCACCGCTGTGTCTAAAGGGGCCATTACATTTTTTTGAGTTTTCCTTCTTTGACCAAAAAGCTTTTTAGTTTCATCAGATTTTCCGTGGAGGCCAGTGCTTTAAGGCCTGTCGCAGGCTGTAAAGCTTTAACGGCTTTAAACGATGGCAGTTTAGGCTTTTTATTTTCAATTCTTTTGAAACTCATATAGTCAGAGCCTGCTGTAGCAGTCGTGCTGGTTTGGCTTGTGTGCACAATTTGCTCCTTGTTGTGTAGGAAATCCATTTACTTTCCAGTTTATTTGCACTATGAGATTTGAGAGCTTTATGTCTTTTGTCTGACCTTCGATATCTAGTCCATTAACTCACTCGGTACCATTTAAGATTGTGATTGAAATAGACAGTACTTCTTTAAAACCCAAATACATTGAATACTCGTCCTTCTGCATACTAGTACAGAGTTATAAAAACATAATATATATATTGGGATGAAGTTGCCTTAGATTTTTTGTTGTGCTGCAACTATTCTCAGGAAATCTTGAGCAATGCACTAAGTGATTACACAAAATATAAATAGAAAGAAATTGTTTGGTGCTGCGGGGTATTTTACACTCTGATGGCAAATGTAAGGCCAGTAATAAAAAAGTAAGACTGTAGGTTCTGCATTATGAGTGGACTGAGATAAACATCGGTAAATATTGATAGTATGTTTCTGGCCTTACTGGAACCTGTCCTACTGGTACGACGTTGGGTCCTGTGCATGAAGAGTGTCGATGCTCCCCGTCAGAGCTTTGTGAATGAATGAGGGTAAACTGATGCCAGCTGTGAAGTGTGCGTTTCTGTGTGAGCTGTTCTTTTCTTGGCTTTGGTGAAGGGACACGGGGTCTGGTCTGAATAGAGACTCCGTTATCAGGGATACAATTTTGTTTTTCAGTTTTTAGCAGATCCTTGTCAGAGATGTCAATTTCCCACCATTTGTTTCAGTCAATGTAAAGAAAATAAATAAAGATATCTAAGCTTGCTCTTTCCTGTCTGTCAATTGATTTTATTTAGTTGGTGGAAAATACTTAGCTTCACATAGGTAATGAGACAACCATCACAAATTGTGTATGTTTTTTGAACTGCTTTGAGATACAGGGAGACTGAAGATAAGACTGTCTTAGCCCTTACTAGATTCTAGATGCTAGAAGCTGTTTAGGTCTTCAGTGACTGGTCCAGTTCAATTTGAACTTCACCAAAGAATCAGTCGATCAAACCCTAACCATTACAAAACAAAAATCTAAACCAAATGCCGGAAGTATTTTTTATTTTAAATATATACAAATTAAATGGGTGGCCGATTAATTGATGTTCTCAGCTGAGAGTATTTATTTTTATTTTAGGATCTTTATCACGCAATATCATATCCTATTTTGTGCATTAAAAATAACAGTCATGATGATTTGTAAAACGTTTGGTCAAGTTTAACTCAGAACAGCCTTAATATGCAGTTAAGGTCAAAATTACAACTTCCACCCCATTAAAATGGTGCTGTTTTTCAGATTTTTTTTTTTTTTTCATCTCAATTGCTGTTTAAAAGAGTTCCGGATTTTTAACAGAGCATTTCAAAGTTAACTTTATTTTTAAACAAAACATATTATCATTGTAGATAAATTAAAATGACCAGGATCAATATTATTAAGCCCCAGAAGAACTGACCTTTTTATTCAAGCATAGCACAAACCACCGCTCTCTAACGAAGTAATGGTCTAAGTGTGTGAACTGAAGTTAAAACTGAAGAATTTTTCACAATATTCACTTCAGAATGGATTTGAGGCATCAGTTGTAAAAGCATGATATCAAAAACAAACAAAATTCCTTTAGATATTAGTAGAAGGATTGTTAATGGACACAAAGCAGGAGGCTACACAAAGTTATTTTTTTGTTTCCAATTATCCATAACTCAAGTGAGAAGCATTTGTGGAAAAGAATCACATATTCTTAGGTTGGCTAATAATTTTGACTGTGGAACTTTTTTCATATTTTAGGTAATTTTAGGAAAATGTATTACATTTTAGACTTACAAATGTATCTTTACCACCTGTTTTGGCCATTAAAAGGCAACACCATGTGGTCAAGGGTCAGTATCTGAATTGGTGTCCTAAACTTTTTCTGCTCAAGAACCAAGTAATATTTGCTGCATCTCATTGAGTCCCAACATTTTATTGCGAATTTCTGCACATATAGCAGTCAATTTTACATAATAAAAGTCTTAAGTCTTGTAATAAGATGTACAATACTTGACACCATTTGGTTTATTTTGTTGTGAACACAAGGGCGTAGGTTTGGTCTCAACATTGGTAGGGACGATATAACAGCATAACCTGCATGTACACTTTTTGCTGG
>JAQQAE010010389.1:0-14126 GCA_029823295.1 Pseudamia nigra | reverse complement strand
ACTGGACTGGAAATTTCCAGTCGATGGAAGAAAAACCACACGCCTTGGATACTATGACCTGGATGACTGAGAATCTTCACAGACAACAAAAACGAGAAAATTTGCAAATACTGACACAAACAAAATGAATAAGCTTAAGGCAAAACTCAACAAAATAATGTCAAAATGATGAGGAAAACTGACAAAAATGTACAAAAGTAACTAGAATAGTAAATGAATTAAAAAAATGTAACAAAAAAATTCAAAAAAATGGACAAAAAGTAACAGAATAGTCAAAGAAATTAGCAGAAAATAGAAAATGAAGGGGAAAAGCTCTTAAAGCTGAACAAAGTTTAAAAAATAATCAGGAAAATGAACAAAATTTCACAAAAATAAATTTAAGAAAATGTAAAACAAGAACAAAATGAAGGTCGGTACAGAACATGTTCCAGGTTTCATCTAGGTGGCCATTAAAACATGTACATTAGGTTGATGATTGGATTTAAAGTTTCTGGTAAAGTATTAATAAAATTCTATTTTTTAAAAAAATGTTAAAGATTAGTAGCAGTTCTAGTCAGGCAAGTCACTGTTAACAATAGAAGTCAATAGCAACATGTTATGTGGGGATATGCTGTTGATGGTCATGATCGTGTCGTTTCTACCTATGTCGTCCAGTGTCTGTGGTGTTTATTTCTCTCTTCTTGTCTTTTGTCTCTCCTCTGTCCAGTAACCCCATCCGGTTGAGGCAGATGGAGTTACAGCCATTGTTCTACTTAAGGCTTTCTCTTATGCCCCCCCCACAACCTATATTGTATGTGGTTTGACAGGAAAATACTTGTGGTATTTGTTTATAATGCTGTGACCATCGGTGAACTTCTGACAAAGATAATGCTAGGATTTGGCATCATTTGTCTGGCATGGCTCAAATTCATACAGTATACACGATGCTTAACACAAGTCAGTAAAGTAAGATTAGAGGATGGTATGACAAGGTAAGTAGGTTTTAAATCAATCAGTATCTAGTCTCTTTTAGTAATATGCCACTTGGACACTGGGGAAGAATAAATGCTGATTGTACCATCAAGTCCTATAAGCTCTAATCTATGTAAAAATAAAAACAGAAAAGCACCAATTATAGACACGTTACTTACTGTTAACAATGACAGTGATTCATAATTAATTATGTGGTAACATGTCCACAGACAGACGTTGGTGATTGCAGTTTGTACAACTGATTTAATGGGAGACAAATTAGACAGAAATACATAAAGGTGCGTGAAACAGCCATCATAAATTTTGAATTTGATGAAGCTCCTCTGACTTGTTGAGTTGTAAATATGACTTTACTCTGGCCAGCTGGGAGCCTGCGCTTTTCGCAGGCAAACAGACAGACACATATACTCACAGAAGAGACAGTTCCAGACTGGGAAACATCAGCAGAAGGCTGAGGTCAAAGCAAGAAAAGAATGTGCTTTTTATCTCTGTTATAAATCATGGAATATAATGACACTGTGCCCTTCCAATGACAGACTATATTACAATTACATGACCCTTTAACCACCCAAAGCGATAGTTTGTGATGTCATGGCGCCACAGTGCAAATATTTCTACATCCATCTGCGTAAATCATAGTTGATAGAAGCACATAAGACGAACGCCGCCATGGTAGTACACGGACTACCTCTGTGACACAAAACAGCATCACTGTGATGGATACTGACTGTTACCATGCACCAAAACAAAAATGTAAGTCTGGCTGATAAACACTGCAGTTTTTATTTTCAGGGCAGCATATCTGACTTTTTGGCTGAATAACTTGGGTAAATTTATCTGCCTCTGTCCAGTACCATCTCCGCAGAACAAAGATACAGATATAAGGTGTCTGCTGGAGTTGAAACAGATGGAGGGCCTCAACTGGGAGGGACTTTTACAGAGTTTTCTCATAAAGACACAGTAAAATAAGTCTGTCTTAACAAGCCATTTAACTTCATATTTGGTCAGAAAGCACAGTTTTATTTAGAGGCAGAACAATACTTGCTGTTAGGGAGATGTAATTGTTTCCAAAGCACTTTCGTTTTAACTGTTTATTGTAAAATGGGTGAAAATATGTTCAAGACATTACTTGACCGCAGAAAAATCTTGAAACAATTTGATATGCATTGGAAAAAAGCAAAATTATCTCAAATCTTTTCCTTTGTTCATGGGAAAATATGATTTTAATATTGTCAATATTTGCTTTAATGACTTAATTAAGATATTTTTCACAGTGCGTACACACACACAAGGTGCTTAGACAGGCCAAACAAGTCTGCCCACAAGAGGAGGGAGGCATGATGTCATCAAGCTGGGCGGGTGCATCACATCAGTGGCTGACCCGGTGATGTCGCCTGCGGTGAGCACCTGGCTGCTTTCACCACAAGAGAGCCATTACATGTCAGAAGGGTGTTTAGAGCACATAGTCATTACACACACACACACATACATACATACACACACACACACACATATAAAGACAGAGCAGCTGGTATGCAACTCCAACTGGACAAAACAATACAACTTGGAACATGATGGTGAAGTGCATTGTATGGAAACCTGGTAAATTTGGAAAGAGCTGTTTCTCCCTGTCTGTGTTTATCAGTCAGTCTGTCTGTCTGTCTGTCTGTGGTGCCATCCGACGCGGCAGCTTTTCCACAACACCACTCTGAATGATGCCTCTGCTCTGTGTGGTCCAGACGTAAGTCATCCAGGCCTCTTGCTACACTATAGTTTATGGCTTGGTTCCTTCTTTCTCTCTCTCTCTCACACACACACACACACACACACACACGTCATCTCTGCTTCTGTCTCCTTGGGTCTGGTTCTGACCTCCATCACTCCTAACAATTATCTCTGGTGTTACCTCACAGATTGGGCACCTCAGAGTCTGAGGCTGTTAAAGACGAAGCATGTGTTGGTGTACAGATGTGTTTACGAGATCTGACAGTGAAGTACCGGTATGTTAAGTACAGTGGTGTGTAGAGTACACAGACACAGTACTCCAGTAAAAGTACTGTTACTTTGTAATTGTAATGACTCAAGTAGCAGTAAAAGTACTCATAAACATTAGTACATGCGTACGAGTAAAAAAGTATCCCATGCAACACTACTCAAGTAGTGAGTAGCTACATAATGTGGAATTTATTACAGCACAATACATTGAGTTCAGACAGGTCTGATCATTTTTGGTCATTTTGTTGCTTATTTGTTCATTTTCTACATTTTTAAAACTTACCTTATTATTGTTTCATTTTTTGTTTTTTACGTTTGCTGTTGCTTAATTTGTTATACTCAATTTGTTGTTTATTTTGTGAACTTTCTTGATTCTTGTGATCCTTTTTGCCCATTTTTAGCTTATTTTGTTCATTTTGGTGATCATTTTTGTTCATTTTGTTGCTTAGTTTATTCAGTATGTGAACTTACTTGATTATTTTGTTCATTTTGCACATTTGATTGATTTTTTGTGCTTATTTCAATTCAATTCATTTCAATTCAATTTTTATTTGTATTGCGCCAATCATAATCTCTGATCATCTCTTAGGCGCTTTACAATTCGAGGCCGAGACCTCATGACTATACAGAAAGTAAACCTAACAGGACCACCAAGAGCAAGCCAAGGGCTACAGGAGGGAAGAAAAACTTCCTTTTACGGAAGAGAAAAAACTCCACGAGGACCAGCGGCTCAGGGTAGGCGGCCGTCTGCCTCGACCGGTTGGGGTTAGTGCAACTCACTGAGCTGTAGTCAAATGTAACAAGTAGAGGTACATCTTTTTATCTCAAATGTTAAGAGTAAACGGTACTCTGCAAAATAGGTGCTCTCAGAAAAAAAACTACTCAAGTATATGTAAAGGAGTACTACCCTCCTCTAATTAAGTATGTGTTCCATGTTCTTCTGTCCTGCTAGTGACCAACCCACAGGGACAAAAATCAGAATCCACAGTGTGTTTTTTTGACAGTTATAGGGTTACTTCTTATTTTTAAAGTTTTTTTGCATGAAGTACTTCTCCTTAGTCAGTGTCTGTGCTGTAATTTAGAGAAGCAGACATGAATACCGTGTGTGCAGAAGCCAATTGTATCACAGTTTATTTCTGTCTCCAGCTGCTTTTATCCGGATCAGTCAAAACATTGAAATGTACTTAAGCCCGGGGTGATAACACAGGTGTGTACTTATGAAACTCTGTGTCACATTTCTTGTAAAGGAATATCTGCAATTGTGCTTATTCCTGCTTGTTACTGTAATGTTGTTTCTGATGTTTATACGTACATGCGTTTTTTTACGGCTGTTATCATTCCATAGACCCTTATTTAGAAACTAGACCATAATTAACATGATTGATGATTTATTTGTTTTGCAATTATTGTTATTTCTCTGTGTTCCTTATACCTGCTCTGTGCTTTATACAACAGTCCACTCCTTTGTGCCCAGTTTAAATGTCCCATACTGTGGAAATCCATCTTTATTAGGCTTTGAGGTTTATACAGATGCCATATTGTAAAATAATAACTGTAAACATTAGGGCTGTCAAAATGAATGTGTTAATCTGGATTAATTCATTTGCATGATTAATTAGATAAAATTTTAATGCAATTAATTATTTTATATAGAACAAAACAGTTTATTAACTAAAATTTTACAATGATTTATAAATCCCAATTCCGATAAAGTTGGGACATTGTGGAAAATGTGAATAAAAACTGGATAAAATGATGTGCAAAAACTTTTCAGCCTACATTCAATTACATACACTGCAAAGATGCAATATTAAATGTTCAAACTGATAAACATTTTGAACTTGATACCTGCAACCTGTTCCAGAAGAGATGGAACAAGGGCACCACTGAATGACATCACCTTTTCCTTAAACAACACTCAGTAAGTGTTTAGGAACTGAGGACAATAATTGTTGAAGCTCTGTAGGTGGAATTCTATCCCATTCAACAGTCCAGGGTCTGTGTCGTCATATTTAATGCTTCATAATGCATCATACGTTTTCAATAGGAGACAGGTGTGGACTGCAGGTAGGACAGTCTAGTACGTGTCTGTGAAGACTCTCAGTCTCCAGGTCAGAGTATCCAACTGAGATAGGTAGCAAAACGTCTTCAAACCAAATTTCCAGTCCAGTCGACAGAAGGAAAAACCACACGCCTTGGACAGTCTCGTACCCCCACTCTTCTACTACAGCCATGCTGTTGTAACACATGCAGAATGTGTCTTGATATTGTCTTGTTGAGATAAGCAGGGACGTCTCTGAAAAAGACATTGCATGGATGCAGCATGTTGCTCCAAATCCTGTGTGTATCTTTTAGCATTAATGGTGCCTTCACAGATGTGCAAGTCACCCATGGGGGGCACTAACACACCCCCATACCATCACAGATGCTGATTTTGGAACATTGTGCTGATATCAGTCGGGATTTTCCTCTTTAGCCCAGAGGACACAACGTCAACAATTTCCAAAAAGCAGCAGTGTTTTTGCGTGTTGTTGGTATATGGCTTTCAGTTTGCATGGTAGAGTTTCAACTTGCACTTGAAGATGTAGTGACAAGCTGTCGTCATTGACCATGGTTTTCTGAAGTGTTTCTGACCCCATGTGGTAATATCCTTTACAGAATTATGTTGGTTTTTAATGCAGGCATTCAATGCCAGTTTTCATTCTTGCCACTTACTTGCTGAAATTTCTCCAGAATCTCTGAACCTGTTGATGATATGATGGACTGTAGATGATGAAAGGGTTTGGAAATCATTGAATTCTGTTTTTATGTACATTTTATACAATGTCCCAACTTCATTGGAATTGGGGTTTGTACTTACACACATTCTGTATGTGCATTTAAGCTGCTAGTTGCAACTGAATATAGGCTGACACAGGTTGGTAACAAGAATTTTGTTAGAAAGTGGAATAATTAACCAATAACAGGCTAATTAGGCCAAAAATATATTTTTTCAAAGTCCAGCCCCCACATGGTCTGCTTTGATTCGTTCTGGCACTGGGACAAATGCATCCTCGACGGCCCTTTGTATTATGTCAATGAGTATCCTCCCAAAGATAGTGATACAAACATTTGGTTGTATGTACATGTGAGAAAGCTAAAACCTATGAGGAGTGAGGGCAGAAGGCTAGCTTATAGCGTGCCACAGTCAGAAACACTTTAGAAGAAAGGCCTGTAGTGCTCTTTCTGCTACCGGATCATGTCCACTGTCTGCACACACATAGACACATACACACAGAGCCAGATGGACAGCAGTGCTAAGGCTTAGTTTAATGACAAAAGGACCCTCAATCTGGACACGGATTTATCACTCACTTTAAAGTCCATCTGCGAGAAGTTTGGACTGAAAACACAACTGCTCAGTCTCTCTGCCTTCCTCGCCTTGTGTTTGAGCAACTTAGCAACTAGCCCTCTTCTCTGCAGACCACCGCACTTTCAAACACGCACTTTCCCACACTTTGAGTCCCGTACCTCCTCTGCATCTGTAACAAATCTGAATGATAAATGCTTGAAAGCGGGTTGGTTGAGAAAAGAGGGGATGAGGCGCACTCGCAGCCCAGCGGCGCAATCGTAGTAGGCAATAGAGGCATGTAACCATAGGCTTTTATTTCCGGAGTTTAGTGGTGTCCAGGGGCCTGGCAGCATGTGGGGTGGGGTGGAGGGGGGAGCTGGGAGGCAGATAGACAAGAAGAGTGACAGCACGGAGATAGACTAGCTACCTATTTATAGCCCGGGCCATCTGCAGAGCTCCCTCTTGTCTTTGGTCATCCTGTTCACAAAGGCTTGGAGGCAGATTCCAGCAGCCCAGCGCCCAGCCGCTCCATTCACTATTCATTCCAGAGCCGGCAGCACCATATGGATCCGGCCCCACTGCTGGGCCCTGGCCGGCCTGTTTCTCCCTCTCTATCTCTCTCTCTTCAGATTGACATGGTAATGAAGCCTGGGTGGCTTGCAAAGCGCTCTCCTTTCTTTTTTCCCTTTCTCCCTGCATCTTTCCCTCTTCTCTCTCAAAGACACTGGGCTTGAGCATGACCGGACACCCCCTCCTCCTCCTTCCCTCCTGTTCTCTTCCTATTACGCTCCCTCCTCCTCCTTTTTCAGCTCCCTCCTTCTGTCTTTCTTTACAAGCAGCACAGACACTCTCCTTTCCTCTTTAGCCACTCTCAGACATTCAAATGATCTCATTTCATTCCCGGACACCTGTGAAGAGCTAATGTGACCTTAAGTGGCCAAGATGGTCCATTGCCAGTCCTACTATACACTTGAAATCCCTGCACATAGGCTCAGTTGTTCATTTTTACACTTATACTTGCACATGGCAGAAGCAATGAGTCAAAAAGTAATTTTTCAAGCCCCACATGTCACATGTCAGCACAAAATCTGGATACTCCCTGACCACATCCTCTTTTTTTTTGAAGCTCACATCCCCTTTTTAGTTTGACCATCACACTTCAATGAGGATAAACTGGCGATAAAGTGGAAATGGAATCAGAGGAGGGGATTCCACACAAGGAAACTGTTAATAAGGCTACAAAGCACAGCCCCTTGGGGGAAGTAAGAGGACTGTGAAAATGAGCTCAAACAGAGCTTCTGTCAGCCTCCCTCTGTCCCACTTTGTCATTTGGAAGGCTTCATTTCATTTCAAATATGTAATTTATAAAAATAGTTTTAGGGGAATTTTGTGCCTTTGTGAGAGAGCGGCAATAGAGAGATGGCCTAGAAAAAGATCACCAGAGATAGGTAGTACTCAAGTACTTTTACTCCTATACATGTACTTGAGAAGATTTTTCCACAAAATGTAATTCAGAGAGTAGTTCTGCGGTATACTCTTTACTCTTACCGTGTTAATTTTGTGATGAAAACAGTGCACTTCTACTCACTGATATTTGACCACAGCTCAGAGAGTAGCTATGTTTTTCTCCAACTGATGAGCAGAGTCAAACTATGTGCTGCAACTTTGTCAACCTCAAATGGCAGAAATGAAGAAAGCCATAACAGGACAAAAAAGTTAGCACACTCAGCAACAAAATAAATAAAATTGACAAAAACAATCAAATAAATTGACAAAAAATGAACCAAACAAGCAACAAATTGAGCAAAAATAAACAAAACAACCAGAAAATGTACAAAATAAACAATGCAACCATTAAATTTGAACAAACACAACAAACAAAAAACAAAATTAGCAGCAAAATGAACAAAGTAACTAACAAAACTGATGAAAAATCAATAAAACAAGCAACAAAATGAGCAAAAATTAAGTAACACATTCTGAGCGCATCATGTATTTATAAACAGTATTCTAAAAAAAAACCCTACTGAAATGCAGTGTATTATAAATTTTGCATTATGAAGTTACTCCCTACTTCAGGTGTTTTTTTCCAATGTTTTCTTTTACTCTAACTCAAGTACTTATGTTTAGAAGAACTTCTACTTTTACTTGAGTCACCATAATTATAAAATAACTTTTACTTCACTGCTGTTAATGTGCACTCTACCAACCACTGAAGATCACTGAGTGTCCAAGTGCTAAAGGTTCTCACCATTTATAGGTCAAAAACAATGTTAAAGTGATGAAAGCTGATCATATTTAAGTGTGCTGAAAAGATTCAAACATTATACATTATATTTTTATTATAGTGTCTGTGTTTCTTCAATATCTGTATGAACATACAGGGGAAAGTTTGTGGCTCTCCATAACAATTAAACAAACTCTAAAGTGATTTATCATCACATTCATGCTTCGTGCATCTGTACTTGAGCCACACTCTTGGTTTTGACCCACCCACATCAGCCTCTGCTCAAGAATGTCACTGTTTCTTGTACAATTTAGTATCTGGATGGTCTGGCACAAAAAAACTTGACAGTTCTAATCTGTTTATTTGAATGAGACCATGAACACTTTTGTGATACGGTGACAAGTTCTATACAGAGTTTATTTCTCTGCTAATTTTTGTATCACGGTGTAAACGCAAGATGTAAACATGCTAATTTTCAGTTGTACATAATGGTGTTATGTAATGAAATAACAAAATGCAATTACAGTAGATGCATTGTTACTAAGAATCTTACAAATCAAAAGCAAACAGTTGCACCCAAATATATTCACTTCATTAAGGACATTGTGTGTGACGTACAGTATTCCCTGTGTCGCTGTGCATCTCGGTGCTGCAGGGATGCCTCCTTTATGGCAGATTTCCAGACAATGCAGGTTAACACGGCCATGGGGACGGACCTGAAGGCAACACATGCACCTCGATAAAGGTTTGACAGTAATCAGTGTTGAGTGCTTTTGTGAGTTTCACACAGCCTGCCTTAAATGTATGTTCTGCTTTGTAGTGCACTTCAGTTTCAGCCTGATCATAATTGTTTGGGTCTTTCAGTGCTGTTTTTCATTGTATGTTAATGCATGTACACGTACATTGTTTACATACAATACATAGTGTGCTTTTTGCATTTTTGCTTTTCTATTTATTTAAGACTGAAATGAATGATTTGACTGGTCAATCAATTAATCAATGTTTTTCCAGACATTTAAGCTTTATTACCCTGTTTAAAACATGATAGAAAAGTGGACACTACCGTCATTTTGACTATTAATTCCATTCCTGTTATAATATATTTTATAGCTTGGTGTAACCTTTTCACGCGTGGTGCCCTGCAAAGGAAAACTGAAATTATATACATACTATAATTTAAAGTAATTACAAAATTAATGCAAAAAGCCATATATGAGTCAGAGAGTATTTTGACTTAAAATGAACAAAATAATCAGGAGAAAACAAGCAACGTAGGCAAAAAAGTACAAAATAGTAAAGAAAATTAGTGAAAGTGAGAAGAAAAACAGAAGAAAAATTTAACAAAACAATTAAAAGATCAAGAAAAATTGTACAAAATAAGAAAAAAAATAACAAAATAAGAAGAGAAATGAAAAACAATTTATAAAATGAAACAAATTAGATGCGCAAAAGAAAAATAAACAAAACAAGATGAAAAAAACTGTATTTGCAATAGCAAGCACTATCCAGCCTTTTATATACCACTGACATACAAAAAATAATATCAATAAAGATTAACTAATAAAATAACAAGCCACAATACTTTATGAACTGATTAAAAAGTAACCTTTCCATCACTGTTGACTTTCCTTCTTAGATTGACCTGAAAAGTATAAAGTACTGCAAAGATTAGATGAGAAGAGCCTAGAAGGAGCAGGGTCATCACAGTACTTTGCCTGGTTGAAGAGTTCAGACTAAATAAGTCTAGTTTTCTGATGCATTATTTAAGCTCCCTTTTCAGTGAGATTTGTGAAACTAAAATGATCAGTGACTTGTCTTTTGTTTCCTCATCTCTCTAATCAACCGATGCCAATTCTCTACCATAAGACAAAAATATTCCTATTGAAACCCCACATCTTTTTTCAGCGATACCTGTTTGTTTCTCATGCTCCGCCAGCGCCAACGGTTCCTCCTGCTAATTGCGGCGAGAGTAAAAATAGCTAAGGCCGTGTGTATTTGTTGTATAATATTTTTAGAAGATAGATAATGTTAAAAGTACATTAGCCGTCAGAGTTATCATTCCTCAGCTGTAGTGTGGCAGTCACCTTGGGATCTGTGCAGCCTGAGGCCTAGGCCAGCCTAGTTAACCATGCATGCTGCGCCGGGCCTAACCTAATTAGGTGCCATCCCAATGTCAACACCACTGTGTTCAGAGCCTAATAAAACACAAGCCTTTTCTTCCTCTACTCATACTGTGAAAAGGCTACAAAGAGCCTGGTTACAGAGACCTTACCATCTGCAAACTCTGTGTGGATATTTATGTGTGTGTGATGATGCTTTTAACTTTAGAGCATTTGCTGAAGGTAGGAATAAAGGATCGGTGAGTACTTTATTGCAAGAATCTTGCAAAAATCACTGGATAAAAAGACTTCTTACCCACCGAACATTATTCACGTCTTACTTACAGTAGCTCATGTAGTTTGTCTGTACATCGGCATACAGCTGTATCTCTTTCAGCCTTGATTTCATGCCATGTGTATTTATTTCTACTCCCACTTCACATTTGTGTGCGCTCTAATTTCATACCAGTGTGTTTCATTTATCATGTTTTATTTTACTTCACATCCTCAGCATCATTAAAGCATCAAAACAGTTTGCACAGAAAGCCCAATTAGGGTCGATCAAATATGGATCCTCGAGCACAGAGGCACACGCGTACACATGCAGTGTTGCCTTTTTAATGTGTCGTCAAACCAGCCACTAATTCCATTTATACGGATAAAACACTTTCACAAATAGATTACCTGCTACATACGATCCCCTCTTTCACTGTGAAATTGTGGCACACAGCCACATCCTCCCACTGCTTCTTAGTCCATTAAAATACAGATGAGAGCGTTTTACAGCCGAGGCCAACAGCAACGCCTCCCAGCTAATCCACCAACAAACACAAACATCAGATGAATTATCTGTAATGGAGAGGACTCTGTTCTGGCACTGCTGACGGAGAAATGAAACAAAACATGAGTTTATTTTGGTAAATATTTGGATTTCATTCTGATTCTGCTTTTCATGTACGTAATTAGCTGGCAAATATAGATCTGTATAGAAATCCGCAGCTTTTTCATCAAGCAGGGTGTTGGTGTCTTTAGGTGTGCTTCCAGCAGTTCTTTCCAGAAGCACTTGAGTTTCTATTCTGAAAACTACGGAGATATAGGACGTTCTTCAGTAACAAAAGTTTTTCTGCCATGAGCATTTGAAGAGTTTGTTAACTTCAGCGTCTAAAAATGCACTTTAAGGAGAGAAAGCCGCTCTCTGAATCTTCCATCCATCCATCTATCCGTGGCCAGCAGCACACTTGACAGTTTCACTGGCTCAGGAGCCAAGCAAACAATGCTGTTCTGACAAGCGAATCTCTCCCGTGTCGGAATCTCATCTACTTAAGGCACTATTTATTCAGCACACATCCTTTTAATGCCGAATCTTGGCAACAGCACATGAAATCCAGCACCTTAATTCCATTAGCTTGTTACTCCAATAAGTCCCAATAATCTAAAGCTAACTGCAACACATACACGGACCCTGGAAACACACAAGCCATAGCTGCTCCCTCTGGGGCGTTTTAATAACGCTAACAGCCTTTAAAGGTTGAGTCATTCTGCTGATATCAAAGCAAATGGCCACATTAACCTGTGTTGGCTGGGACTAACTGAAGTGGAGCTTGTCATAGTGAGTAAGCAAAAACTGATGGCAATATGAAACAAAGCTGGCTCTGGAAATGTAATATAATTACCATGCAAAAATGTAATGATGCCATTGCTGAAGGAAGGCGTTGGTGTTTTTTGTTTTTTTTCTCTCGATCATGCTGCTCCTGCTTCGTTTCTCACCGTGCTAAATGAACCGCCTTACGCTCAATCATGGTTCCCTCACAGGCCTAAAACTATTGTTGATAGGAGACTGAAGCTTCTCTTCAAATGAGGCTTAGCAAGTGTCATTCAAAAGACCGCTCTTCATTTTAAAAGTGACTCAGCTTTTGTTGCTCAGAGTTAAGAGGGTCCTTTAAGACCCAGATGCCCTTGGTGGGAAAGAAGAGATAAACTCTAAAAAGTGTGAGAGTGAACGAATACGAGACAAAAACAGAAAGGGAGTAAGTCAAGACTGAGAAAGAAAGCGAATGAAGACGCCGTGAGACAGTTAATCTCAGAGGAAAGAGAAAGTGAAAGTAATGGGGATATTAAGAGCATGCAAAAGGAGAAAAGCATGAGAAAGTCTGTGCTGGAAGGTCTGATCCTCAGTGAGCCAATGAGATGGGTGACTGGTGAGGAGGGGTGAGAGATAAGAGCCAAAGAGGATTAGGGCCGTGAGAACCTTTGTTGTTGTGATCAGTTAAAAGCACTGGCTCTCAATGATCCACCTGACCACTTCAACGTGCTTACACCAGCAAATCTGCATGCAGGGGACGCCAAGACACCTTCAGCAGCCCTTTGAAACACAAGTACCGATGCAAAGCCACATCTTTAAAGATGCTGCCGCAGCAACCTAGCTGCTCTCTTTAAGAAAAAAAAGTGCATGCAGTTAAAGGGTTAGTTCAGATTATTCGGCGCGGGGTTTTATGAGGTACTTCTCCAGGGCTGTCAGTGTACGAAAGGCAGTCAGCAAGCTCCCACTTTGAAGAAGCTGCACAGAAGCCACGAAATCAGTTGCAAACTAGTTTTATCTGTTTGAAGGTATAATATATTAAGTGAAAATTTACATAGTATATTCCATGCTTGTGTGAACAGATGATAGTGTACCTTAAAAAAATGAGCATCCCTGCTAAATTTCATGCTTGACTGTCTCCGTGATAACAACCTGTACACTCATTTCTCTGCAGACAATTAGGGTAAGATTTTTTCCCAGAAATCCAAAGGTTGCTCCTTAACATCTCAGAGCCGCTCTCAGACACTGCATTATTTGGCATCAGATGGCCATTTTCCTCACAAAATCAACAGACTCCATTGACAAAAAGAGTAATTCTACCTGAAATACCTTTGCGTCATTCACTTAGGTTTTTGATGGATTGGATCTGAACTCATTAATATGTTAGAATGGCAAAAGATCTGTTTGCAGTTGATGGGTATAGACTGGGGGTGCATGCATGTCATTTACCTGACTTTTTTCTGTTTTTGAAATTTTTCACTTCTGAAGGGCTACAGTTTGCCTGTTAAGTGACTGCATCTCTTGTTAAGTGAGTGCATCTCTGTGACTAGTAGATTAAAAAGCCTAATATGGCAGGTCAGTTGTAATTATATTTTTATTTTACAAATCACAAAAAAGCAGATTCATGTGGGATTAAGATTACAAATGAACATTGCAGCGACAGTTAATCAGAGGTCTACAGATTGTAAATCACACAGTAACACAAACAAACAAACTGATAAAAGGAGCATTAGATGAGCACCTCCTGAGTTCTGTGAGATAAATAATTGTCATCTAATTAAATTATCACAGGCTGATGGAAATCACATTAAACAACGTGTCATTTCAGGCAAGACCTAAATGAGCAAACCATTTCTACGGAATTATACACACTTGTGACAGTTTGAGTGATGTACTGGAACGACCCCACCCCCCACCCCCATT
>JAQQAE010010388.1:0-14126 GCA_029823295.1 Pseudamia nigra | reverse complement strand
CCCCTGGACGTGCTCTCAGGTCAGCTGACCAGCTGCTCCTGGATGTCCCAAGGACAAAGCGAAAGCTCAGAGGTGATTGGACCTGTGCGGTGGCGGCACCTAGATTGTGGAACTCTTTGCCTTTAAATGTCAGGCAGACCTCGTCCATCTCTACATTTAAGTCCGTTTCAAAGACCCACCTCTACTCCCTGGCATTTTACCCCAGTTCGCAGAGTTGATTTTTTTATCAAATGTAGATTTGTTTCATTTTTATTGTTCTATTATATTATTTTATTGTGTTTTTAATATTTTACGTATCTTATTGTTTTTATTGTGTTATTGCTGTTTGTTATTTTAAATTATGTTTTTATGTTTTATATTTCTTACATGTACTCCTTGTAAGGTTTTTGCTAGTGTGGTCCAAATGTACAGCACTTTGGCCTGTTTGGAGTTTAAAGGGCTTTATAAATAAAGTTGATATAGTATGGTATGGTATTTTTTTACACCAAAGACCAGGTTTTCTCAGTCACTGGCACAGCTGCGTTTTTGTGCAGAAGATAGCAACGCTCCACCCGCCGGCCTAATTTTAATACCAGGACACTCTCAGGTGTGCACAGCTCTATCTCAGAGGTGTGGGTGCGTGGTGGATAGCGAGCATTTGCCCTCAGGCAAAATATGAATGTGACATCCGCAGTGGGTGGAAGATAGGGCCCTTAGTTTTTATTACTCAGTTTTTCCATGAGTAATTAGCTGATTGAAATGAAAGCCTGTTTCACTCCAATGTTCAAACCAAGTCAAAAACAAGATTTTGTACATTGTTATACACATTTCATTGTCTAATGTAATTGCTTCCAGTACCAGCAAACGAGTTTGATCCAGACTAAGAACCCTAATTTATTCTTGTATAGCCAGACCATGTTTGTTCCACAGTGCGATCTGAAGGAAAGTTTTACACTTGCAAACTTAGTATGGTTTAAAAAGAAAGACTGAAAATTCAGACCAAATGAGATAGGAGTGATAGTGAGATAAGCTAAGCTCTTTTATTATGCAATGTTGAGGCTGTTTGGATCTGACCATTCTCTTAGAGATGTTTCATACCTGCAGGTCTGGCTCTGATTTTACCGAAAAGTTTGAAAGCCTGAATCAAATTAGTGACTTGTGAAAGTGCCCTGCAAGAAATCACTCAGTGGATACTGAGTCTTGAGTACACTGAGCACATCAGAATGTATTTACAATAGCATACAGATTGGTTTGAGTAAACTTCAGAAACTAAGTTTAGAAGCTAACAAAAATTGCAAAATGAAAAAAACACGTTTTTTTTTACTTTCTGCAATGCTATTAGACTGATTAAAGAAAACAGTCACAGACTGAACTGTGGTGTTCTTAATGAGTCCAGAGTATACCGTACTGTGTATCAAATACTGCAAATAGAAGTAATATTCACAGCAGATGCCATATGCTACATGGAGTTTTTATTATGCTTGTGGTGTAGAGACTGATTCTCCTTCAGGAAATGCCTTTTGCCCGTGCAGTGGCATCTCAATTAAGCAGAAAAGTACACCAGAGTTCACGGCAGTCGTCCTTTTGTTATGTGAGGCTTAGAAAGTGCAGAATGTTGCTCTGCTGCGATCTAATCAGTGTTTATGTATCCATAGTTACTTATTGTGAATGGCAGCATCCAGGCCCAGACGGGAACTGAAGCCATAACTCAGGTTAGGAGCCTAACACACAGAAAACTGTCTCCGAGAGGTGCTTTACACTTTTTGAAGCAGTTGCATCAGGTCACATTGAATATGTACAACACAAACACAGAGGCAGTATCAGTTGAGCAGAATCACAAGCACATGGGAGCACACATCTATACAAGCAGAGCAGCCATCTGAATTCACAGTTTGAGCCTTGTGGTTCGAAGGTACACAGCCACTATAAAAAACAAAAATCTTAATAGCATATTCTACACAGATCTGCCGCTTTAGCCACTTGGGAAAGATAAGGCACTAATTGGAGCTCCCTGTAATGTAATCACACCTTCACTCTTTGTAATAAAAAATAGATTCTCTCGGTGCTATTTACAATCTCATTTACACAAATGGATATAGTTGAAATTCAGTTTAAGCACGTTAAGGCTGAAGAAATGCGTTAACTTTCATCTAATACATGTAACAAATACATGTAAAGACATCACACAAACCCTAATTATCCCTGTGTTTACTCTCATTTTCCTTTTCCCCTCACTGAACCACCTGTACATAAATAAGTAGGCGAGTTTCTAATTACCAATAAGAAATAAAATGCTTCCTGCAAAATGAACAAACATAGTCAATGGTCGTATTTGGTTTCAGTCTTATTATTCTTGTGCTTTATTTAATTTTGCACTTCTGCCTTGCAATAGATACAAAATTTGACAGTTCACATGGCCCATCACCACAGTTTGTTGAGAATTTTCCATTCGATACTGAAATATACAGTATAACGAACACAGTGTGTTCTTATTTTTCAGTTGTCTGTAATACTGTATGTTGTTCACACATTTGTCTTTTTCAGTTTTTCAAATTATGTTGTCACAATAAGAGCAGAAAAGAATATTCTCATGGCATTTGTAATGCAGTATTTATACTTTTTTACTTACATTTGACACAGACACAATAATATGCAGCAGTAAATACTCTAGTACCTACTGTTTGAGGTGCTTTGAGTTACTGTGTGCATAAGAGTTTGATTTGCACATTTCTCCTTTGCAGCAGTAACAGCAGTACATGAATTTATGAGGGAATCACACAATTATTCATCAAGAATAGGTTTGGCACAGGCTACGTCCATTATGATCCAAGTCTGTAGTAGATCCTACGCTGACTCACACAAAGTAATGTGTATTAAGTGACACAATTGAGTCCCATAAAACAATGTTCCTAACACTTGCCAAACTATAACTGTCACTTCTGTGACCAACCAACCAAACAAACAAGCTCATACTAACTAAATATGCTCAACAGGAAATAAGCATCTGTCAGGCTGGCATTATATCACAAATCAAAGGCCATGCCCCCTTTGGGGAGAAAACAATGATTATAATGTACATAGTGGCACCAAACAACACCAGAATTAAATTACTGTAGCTTCTACATTTCCTTCAGATCCATGTAATTTCATATATGTAGATCTATGAGATTTATATAGAATATATTACCCTAGGAGAGTGATCTTTTTTTTCACTGTATCTACCATGTTACATTGTAGACAGAGTCAACATAAGTTTACATGGGATCTGATGGGAATTGAGAATCATATTTGTTTATGGTGCTTTTATTTTGTGTTTGTTTTGTGACACTATTAACATTACAGTCTGTGGGAACAGTTGTTTTCCCTCAAAATTAGTAATGTGGCATGTAAAAAGTACTAAAAAGGCATATTCTCACTGTGACTGCTGTTTCTCTGGACCAAACTATTTTGGTTGCTAATAGTTTTTTCCCCATCATGCTATGTTGAATTCAGGTAGAGCTGCTTGCTATTATAGTTTAAATATTATATTTGCCAAGTGATTGAAGCATTTGTGCTGTTGTATTCTGTCATTTTACATTTATGTATAACTATAAAGCCTGGTGCCTGAGGCCAGGTGTTTTGTACTTCCGTTGCTACAATCCAAGTTTTTTTTTTTTTCTTTTCTGTTTAAAAAAAAAAAATCTGATCATTCACAGCATAATAAGCACTCAGTGATAGTCAAGGATTATCCAGGATTGCTCCCACATTGCATAAGCTAATATGGAGTCCTATTGCCTTTTTGTGTTTGGGTGACAGCGGGGCCATATGTTATTGCCTCAGGACCCAACAGGAGATCGGTGCAGAGCAGGAAATACTGTGCTGCTAATACCTGAGGTGCAACATTGTATATCATCCCCAGAACCTTTGGGTTTGTCTGTCTTGCCTCCTTGACAACAGGGAGGAAAGTGTCTGTTGAGAACCGTTGGATTCTACTTCTAGTCTTTGTGTCCAAAATCTGAAGAAATGCAGTGTGAAGTGTGAGACAATGTTGATCATACTATTTTTAGGCAAAGCAATGGGAACTGTATAAATTATTAAAAGCTGCAAGTCTTTTGTGTGTGTGTAGGCATCCAGAGTGAAGAGAGAGCTGTTGTAAAAATGAATAATGAAGGACAGAAGAGTCAAAGAAAGAGACTGAAGTATAAAGAAGAGAGAATAGATAAGTACACAGGTGGAATTTGTGTGTCTGCATGTGTGTTTGCAGAGTCTGAGCTTCGTACTGCCTGTTCTTGTACCTGGGGTGATAATAACTCCACATTTTCTGACACATATCTGAGCACTGACTTTACTAAAGGACTTGAATGACCCATAACTTTCCAAAGACCCTCTAAGGACTTGAACTGTCAGCTGTTTGGTTTCAGTTCAGTCATAGTCCCAAATCCATTATCTCCGTATTTCAAGCTGATGTGTTGAAGTGCATTCATTTGCCTTTGTCTTCTACTCATCCCTGAAATGATGTGCCAGATTATCTTCTACACTTTTGAAAGGTTAGAAATATTTCATAATGTCTTGCAGAATGCTTGTTTTTGATGCCGCTATAAAATGCCGCTGCTGTTTACACATTTATTGGATTTTTTTTTGGATGCACACAGAAAAGATGTTGTGAATTTATGAAGGAGGCAAAATATGTTTTCGATTAGTAGAGGCTGGCTGACGTGAAGTCAGGTTCATGGGCACATGTAGTTTAGTCTGCCCTTTTCCATTGTAGTAGCTTAACTTGCCTCAACTTGGCACAGTTTTTTCATTTCCATTACATAGAACCAGTTACCAAGAGGCACTATTAGATACAATTTATAGTTACTGCTAAAACTGCTACTAAACATGCTGTAAAACCATGTAGATAAGTCACAGTTTGACCTCTAATCATCGAATCGCTGCATCGGTAGGTATGTGCATTGTTATGTCACATTGCAGAACATGGAACAAAGCCAGTTGGACGTCACTGAACACGTTGGCTAAAGTCGTCCAGCAACTGCTGTTTTGGTACGTCAAGAACAGATTTTAGTCTAAACAACTGTATTCTCACCAGAAAAAAATTTTAAAAATATACATTACTGAGAAGGTAACAGATATTTGAAATCAAGTCAGAAATTGATCAGTCATGTAAGTTAAATTATTTGAAATATCTGAATGTATTTGTAACAGTTGTATCTATCTTCCATTCATACTTCATACTTTTTTATATCCTCTGACTTGATGAAAAGTCAGCAGGGGACATAGAGTTGGGGTCCGTCTGTCCGTCCATCCTTCTGTCCGGAGCCACATCTTCTACAGTTTCCATCTGATTTGGATCAAATTTTGCAGAGTGGTCCAGCATTTTCATGGGGTACCTTCTTTCATATTGGCAATAACTTGGCATTTTGGTCTCTAAGGGCCCAAAAACTTTGAAAAAGTAGAAAAATGACATTTCAGAATCATAAATCCTATAGTTATCCTCTGATTTTTATACAGTTTGGCACTGTGGTGCAGAATAACAATGTCTGAGGATATATCCTCTACTTTCGGTCATATTGAGTCACTTTGGTCCATTTTGGGCCCATTTTTGCAGAAAAACTCCTTAAGGATTTTCCTTGGATTTTGACACAAATTTGCATAGTGATGCAGAATAACATTTTACACGTGGTTCCTTTCCTGATTTTGGCCATTTTTAGTCATTTTGAGCAAACCTGGGCCCCAATACTTAAGTCAGAAGGTCTGATTTCAATAAAATTTTGCACATTTTGAAATTTTGTAGAATTTCCACAGGGTACCTTCTCTAATTTTGACCATATTTGGTCATTTTGCATATATTTGGGCCACACAACATACCAAAACAACTTATAATTACAGCTCATACCATTAAAATTTAACATCTTTTATGTTTGTTTTCCGCAATATATGTATAATTGAAAGGGAGATAATCCAGGTGGGAATTGATAAATTCATATGTGACTTGCATGGATGTCAAATGTCATATTGCTTCAAGGATGAGCAATATGAGCGCGAGGTTTGTGTGCATTCTGTGCTTGCAGAATCAACATGTGGCTGTAAACAACGCATGATGGATATTGACTGACTCAAGTTCCTTGACATAAATTTGGCCCCCCTTTAACTTTTGCTGGGCTGGCATTGGCTATTGCTAACTATGTTTGCTTGTTATTATAGCCTCAAATTTCAGTCACATTGAGCAACTTGTTTGCAAATTTGGCCTTTTCCATCAACATTTTGACACTTCACACACTCCCCAGTAACAGTCATGCCAACAGCAGCAGTCATGCCAAATATGTGTTTTGTGAGGTCACAACATCCTTGAGTTGAAGTGGGCAGAAGTGTAGAGATATGAATAGTATTTCTTATAAATGTAAGTACATGTAAAATCAGTATATTTCTCTTATAATACTGCAAATCAATGTTATGGTACATAAACAATTTAAGGAAATCGATACAAATGAACTGCATTTGTACTTAAAGAAGCTTTCACAACAAATCACGCATATGTTGGCATAAGTTGTAGGTAAATTATGCATAAGTTGAAATATATCAAGATTATCTAGCATAGTCTAGCATACCCAAAACTTATTTCTAACCTAACATGCTTGGAACCTATATGGAAGTTATATTGAACTTATCTCCAGTGCATATTTCATATGGAGATATATTTGATGTGTTCCAGATGACCACAGAACTTAATGAACAGGTTTCTTATTTACAGCCACTGTATAATGGCATGTTGGCAGTGTTTAGAGGAATTGTTATATAAAAACGGGGTTCACAGGAGGAACCCGTCTGTACATGAGCAGATGTCCATGTCATCTGAGAGATGCAGGATCGTGATGCAGAGTGCTGTGCAGAAAAGGATTTTTTATCAAGCTCTGTGTCTGCCAATATATGTATCCCCTTTCTGTAAAGTACACTCATAGGTTTACCATCAAACGGTTTATTTAGCAGATGCTTAAGAAAGAAGTATTCATGTGAGCAAATTGTTCACACTATGTCATTGTTATTTACAGTTTATGTAGCCTTCCACCACATTTGTTTCAGACGATACACCTCAACGATGTGGAAACGTTACCTATATCAATTCACATCACTTACAAGATAATACCACAGCCCTTTTTCCATCAGAAGGATCATTTTATTGCAGTGCATTAATATAAAAGTCAATATAGCATCATGCTGTAGAACGAGAGGGGATACAAATTTTGTATACCTACAGTACCTTGGCACGACACCCTGCAAGGCTGAGACGAGAATACCTACTGGCTGTCCACCAACATCAGCATGACCTCATCGATTTGACACTGCACCAGATGAAGGCCAATAGAGCCAGGAGAAGAAGACGTAGGTGAGACCATGGATGGGGAGGTGACGGCAGTTTGGCATTTTTATAGGCTGTGACAAATGACTATCATTTGGCATAAGTTGTGAACACCAGCATCATGCGAAACATTTGTTCGTATAGGTTATTTATAAGTTTCTGAAACATTCTACATAGGTTAGCAATATGTTGTGTACATCCAACTCGTTATGAATATGCTACATCTATGCCCCAAATTGAAAAAAAAAAAACATTGATAGAAATTTTGATGTGTTGGCATACGCTAGCTAAGATGTCAAGGTTGACAGGGCTTTTACAGATCACCTAAACACTATGGACACTACTGGAAACATCAAATTTACACACAAAGAGGAAATAAATGGAACAATCAACCTTCTAGATATAAAAATCCACAATAAAGTGATGGTAGCATCTAAATCACAGTATGCAAGAAACCATCAGACACACATCCGTATCTTCTCTGGTCATCGGAACATCCCACAGCACATAAATTGTCAGTTGTCAGAACATTATACAAACAGGCTAACATTGTTGCAGACGAGAAGGACATATGCAAAGAAGAAGAAAACATACAGTACACACTCACGGACTGCCAGTACCCAAAATGGGCAAAGCAAAATAGCAGGTCCAAAAAAAAAAAAAAAAAACCTACAAAAGCATAATCATACCATACATCTGGAGAATAACTGAACCCATACAAAGAACCATAAAAACATGGAATAAACAAACCCCACACTTAAGTGTGACAGCTCCTGATTCACCCCAACCACAAAATACAATAAGACAAGAAAATGCAACATCATTTATGAAATACCGTGCAAATAATATGAAAAGACATGAATAGGAAAAATGTGTAGAACCTTTCCAGTAAGGAACAATAGAACATCAGAAAGCATGTGAGAAAGAAACAGCAGGGAAACACACAAACGCAGAAAGTAGAAGCAGAACAGGGAAACGTGACATCAACGATATCAGACCACTGTAAAAGAAATAATTACATCATGGACTGGGAAAACGCAAAAATACTTGGAGCAGAGAACAACAAACACATAAGATGGATTACGGAGGTAATTGAAATCAGGAAGCATGGCCACAACAATATTAGCTGGGATGAAGGAGCGTATATGCTTTCACAAACCTGGGACCATTGCAAGGCGGGACGTGGCTGACCTGGCAGATCTGGTCAGTCAGGCATACGAAAAGGATAAATCAGCTGTTGTGACATGTCACAGGACATCAAATGTTTTCTGTGGAAGGCTGCATGAGATAATGGAAACATGTCAAAAAGGTGTGACAACAGCTACACGCTTTGTTTGAACAAAGAACAAAAACGATCTACCGTATGGTTAAAGAAGACAACATACAGTAAACTTGTTTGAGAAATTAGAGAAATGACATGTGAAAAAAGGCAACAAATTAAATAAGTCTTCTTATAATTTCCTGGATGTGCTACTGGTAACACAATGCTGAGCCCTGAATTGATGCTGATTGGTTTCACTTTAGCAAAAGAGGGGACTATTAAGGATGTTTACCTAACCGCCTGGGAAGATATTAAATGCTATTCAGTGAAGGGCACATGAATATCAAAAAGTGAGGTCTATATATGCCACCCTATTTACTGAGATGACAAATCAGGCCAGCTAAAAGAATGAATATTTTTTCCAGGTTTTTCCAGGCAGAGCGTCATTTTACACTGCCTGCACCAATCAGGACACTTTATTTGAATCTCATATAAATGTGCGTGTGCACAACGAACAAGTCAAAGATCACCCTCCCGCCCCATGTCACCTCCCAATTATGTCGAGCCCAGTTTTCAGGATGTAAATGGTGTCATGTGGAGTTGAATACATATGGGCATAAGGTTAAGGCATGAATATGGAAGAGGCTTTTCTAATACACACTCCTTCACATGCACACACACACACACGTGCACGTGCCGAACCTCCACCACACCCACACACACACACACACACAGTATGAACAGTTATAGTACCCCCACCTAAAACCAGCTGGAGATCGTCCTCGGGGAGATGATGGACATTGAAGAAGTCAACCCCACCCACCCTCACTATTCATCATGACCTTTCCACTGGCCTTTTTCCCCGGACAAACAGTCACTCTGACAGTCTAACCTGTGGCCTCTGGGCAGCACAGCCAGGTGCTTTCACTGTTACTGCTCTTAACGTTTTAGCCTATGCATCACTGACCATGCATTTGTTTGAGCACCTGCATACATACATGTATTCAGTGTGATACTTGGGCCACATACAAATGCAGGGTGAATGTTTGGAAGAGTATAAATGTGAACCATTCGGAAGCTCACAACACCAGTCAGAATTACAAACAGTAAATTAAACCATATATCATTTAACTTTAAGCCTATTTAGACATTTTCTACAGTGCGTTGTTAAGCCTTTACACAGTGGTGTCATATTGATTCGACTGAGCTGGATTCTGAGAATCATGGAGAGAAAGATAATTGTTCTTACCAATAGTGTAGATTAAATGTTCTGTTTACTATTTTAGTTTAGACGGCATTAGTTGCCTCGGAAACATGTGTCCTGGTTTCATGTCAATCTGTTGTACTGTATTCTATAAATTAAGTCTGATAGTCTAAACATAGCCAGCGCTTTAGCTCTGATAATGCTAATGCTTAATGTAGCTTTATTGTTTCTTTTGTTTCTCTTTTCCAGTTGGAGAAGCCATAATATGATCTATATTTTCTCCATGTTAAATCACATCAGACATTTTCAAAAAATAAAGAAAAACTTTAAACTATACAAGCATGACTAGGGATTATATTTCATACATTTAACATGCTTTACAAACAGGTAAAGAGTATGTACCCAACACAAGATCTGTATGGAACATGTTAGCTTCATTTAGTAGTGTTGTAACTATTCTCTCTCCAAACCTACTGTTTTGGGGTAACTATACATTTCAAACTGCAGTCATTTTCAAGTTAAAAAAATACCATAAGGTAACAATTATTTTGCTAAAAATGTCACTCTGGATTTGTAATAAGTATGTTTTTGCTAGTTAGTTAGTTTTAGCAACAGTGTAATGTAAGAAGGTGTGAGTGCTGCTTCTCTGAGCTATTTTGTGGGGTTTTATACTATCTGGCAGTCAAAACATGATTAATGCGGCCTTTAAAAGAGATACACTTCCTTTCGTTAATCCACAATCAATCTTTATAACAAAGCTACACTTTTTTCAAAGCTCATTTAATATACTTGACTACTGTAGTTTGCCTGTACTTTCTTCATCAGAAGCACAGTAACAGATTAAAATCCCTGCAAATTCTTTAATAATTTTAAGCATTAACATTAATCAGTTTTAATGTATTTATTTCCTTATTTTTAGAAAAGTTGCATATATTGTAATTTAAGTAATGCTTAACGGAGAGATGTATTTGAAACATTGTCTGAATTAAATCCTCTGTACGTGCTCTTGCTGTAATGACGTGAACAGTTTTGAGTATTTTCTGTGTTAATTGGTCACACTAAGTGGCCTGTCTGTTGTATTGTGCACACCATAACATACTCCAAACAGACGTGACACACACACACACACACACACACACACACACACACACACAGACACCCACTCATACCTCAGCTGATTTCTTTGTATCTCCTGCTGTCGTGTACGAAAATGAAAATGCTGCAAGCATAATGTGCAACAAGGCCCTTGGGGTCTCTCTCCTTCCTTTTCTCTCTTCTTTCTCCACCCACCCCCCGCCTGTTTCTGTTAACAAGCAGGGCTGTTACTTCATATCTTTACTATGCAGATATGCATAAATCCACGCAGAAAAAAAATACTAACCTAGCACCACTTACCATATGAATAGCTCCACATTTAGCATAAGTGATTCAAGTTAATGTAGTCTGACACTCCATTAAATGAAAAGAGAATCTGATGCAATCTAAATTTCAAGGCTGTGCTACGCAAATGTTCTGGCACCCTCTCCGATGACAAATTGCGAATATTTGCCTAGTTTAGCAACAAGAATACTCACATTCCGCAGTCACCATATTCTGCCTTCAAGTGCCCTTGGAGATATCATAATTAAGCTGATAAATAGTTAATATGAACTGTGAAGTTGGTATTGTATTATTCACAAGCTGGACGTGTCAGACCTGTTCAAATGTAAACTACTTACAAAGTACATACAAAAAACATGGATTCTAAGCTCCATGCACATTTCTTCCTTTTCTCATGCCATAGCTCAAATAAGCTTTGTCCTGCTAGTTTTCCAAAATAAAATAAATGCCAGCAAAACCAACCAACAAGCTTTTGTCACAACGTCCACTTCACTGTTTTATGCAAAACAGCTTGAACTGGTGACAAAGTCATATTTACAGTTTGTGAACTTGGAAGAAGGAGCTTATGATGAGTGCTTGAAGGCAGTGTGAGACACTGGCAGCCAAATCAATTCAGAGAACCTCTTCATATGAAAAGAAAACAAAATGCTTGTGAAGAGAAACACATGCTGTAGTGTTTTCCAGAGCCAAGGACAGCTCCTGTCAAAACTGAAATGCACAGAGCACAGTACCGCTCAGTGTGTTTCACATTCTAACATGTGTGTACTTCAGTGTCTGCAGTTTATTTTTTTATATATATTTTCGAGATTACATGAAAAAACGGTATCTACTTTTGCTCTGTTTCTTGTATGTGATTGCTGATGAAGTCATGCTTACGCTATAATTACACCTTTTTCAATTTCTAAACTCTGTCTCCAGCCCACTTAACTGGAGCTGAACTAATTTAGTCCGACATGATCCCCATTGATATGTTGTCAGTATGCAATGTCCTAATCGGCCTCAGACATATGTCACTTGGGCTAAGGATCATTAGTGTACCCTCCGGCGGGAAACATATCACGCTGCGGAGTTGTTGATGATTCACAAATGAATACCTTCCCATGTTCCCTCTTGCTTCCCACTCTGTTCCACAAGGTAGAGAAAAGGGAAAATGGCTGCAGAGGGAGCGTAGCAAGCGAGACAAAGAGGAGTATTTATCTACATCCCCATATGTGTTTAAGACTTTGAGATGCAGAATTGCCTTGCCAAAAAGTCTTTTAATAGATGAAACATGCATAGCGTATGTTTTAAAAGGCTGGTGCCGTTCACAGGCAGTGTGTTTGTTGCCGCACATTAAAAGTGTTTTCCATATAAATTGGCTGGTGTACGCTGTGATAGATAAGCTCCAGAGTGAAAAGGGACAAAATTGGGAAGGAGAGCAACCAGTGAGTGAGAATGAGCCATGTTTTGTTCTTGTATTGTTGCATTTGTGTTCACACATTTCCATTTTATTTCCACACACTTGTTGACAAAAAAGGAAGTAGCATCTCATTATAATGGAGAGAATTAGAAGCTCCTCTTTTCTTTATTTCTGTTTGGTTGCTGTTGTTGTTATTTTAGCGCAGCTGGGCTGAACTTTTCTCACTTACACCTATCTTGTAGGTGAGACCGCACAGATTCGCTCAGTGGTCTCAGATGAAATTCAGTATGCACATCATTGAACATGACTCAAGAACAGGCAGTGCATGTCTGCAGGTGCTCTCACACACGGAGGCGCGTTTGTTGTTTGTGTATCCTAAAGAGAATGGACCAACATTAGGTAGGAAGGTAGGTATGTAAGGAGGTAGGTTCTGTTTTGTTTTGGTGGCTGCACATACACACACAAACCTGCCTTGTAATGCATTGTTTCAGAGCAGAATGGGCTTTCACGCCATTCTAGCACATAAATTCTTTCCCACAGATAAACATGCAGTAGTCAGGCTCTACCAGACTTGGAGGTAAACACCATGTCTTCCAGCTTTCTATCTCGCCTCGGGGTGTATTGGAGGGATACCCAGGTTTTCTGGGCATTCCATACATGACACTGTGTGCAGCATAAAAATCTGTTCTCCCAAAGCACATGTTTAAGGGATCAGCTAAAGGGTCGCTATGTCAAATTTGTGCCTTGTGTAATTACATTCAGTTTATACTGTCTGTTATGACTTGGGAGGGGGTTATTTGTGGATGTTAGCCATTTAGATGCTCAACGGTAGCTTTAAGTAAAGACCCAAAGAGCTAAAGAGAGGTATTGAATAGAGATTCTCAGGAAGGACAATTCAAGCCCCCTACATAGAAATCCGACAAGTAACATCCAGGCCATTTTCCTGGATGTCCGCAAGGAACTGAGACAGTCATTAGAATGTAGACTGTAGCCGTTTTAAATAATATTTAATGATCTTAATGTGCCATGGTCTTATTTTCTAATTAAAGTTTTTGTTGATTTTATCTGTTTTCCCTGTGCTTGTTTTTATGAACTGGGCTTTGGAATGCAGCATATACTGTATGCTGCGATTTGGATGTGGATATTGGGTGTGACTGTGTCAGGGTAAATTGCGTTTTTTGGGGTCAGCAAAGTTGTCTGTACCTGAATCTCATTAACATCTGTTAATAGTTTGGTAGTCTTGTTAGTGTGACCTGTTAACCCCAACTACAGCTGTCTGTTTAGAAGACAAAAACATTTATTTGATAAGTCAAACCTCTGAATATCCAGATTGATGATCAAGAACATCGCATTCTTTTGTGGGACTAAATAAAATAAGTGAATATTTGGGTAACTTCTGGGAAAAGTAAAATGGTTTGTTTCCCTAAAATGATCTTTTTTTGAAGCTGGTGTTTAGTTATAATCAGTGGCGGACACTTCTTTATTGGTTTCAGTTACAACCCATGGTTGCTGCGCCTTGATTGACAAATGACTGCACAAAACAGACTCCAACAGAATCTTCACATAC
>JAQQAE010010387.1:0-14126 GCA_029823295.1 Pseudamia nigra | reverse complement strand
CCTTCAATTTCTAACTTGAGACTCATCACTCTGTCTGACACTCTTTTCACTTCTAGAACATTCCTGACAAACTCCTCATTCAAGATGACTCCTACTCCATTTTTCTTCCCATCCACACCATGATAAAACACATGATAAGTTATACTATGTGGATTCATTTACAGTAAAAAAAAAAGATGGAAATTATAGGTTAAGTGTCCAAACACATTATTTCAAACAGGTTTTACCAACATTAAATGTTAATTGTCCGATACTTGTAGACCCCCTGATGAAGCACAGTGTTTACCTGTAGGTGATGCAGAGGGGGTTCTTCAGCCAGACCTGGTGGAGTACACCTACTGGTCTGGGACGGCACCTCTGTGTGTGGGCGGCTGCAGGGCAAGACATCGAGAGCTGAGGAGGGGTCGCTGTGGAGGCTCCAGTTGCTGCTGGCTCGGATACAAGTCTCTGTGCAGAGGTGAGAGCAGTGATGTTTTACATCCTTGTTATATGTCCATGGGTGGGGGGGGTAGTATACAATAGGAAGGAGAGTAAAAAAAAAAAGAGGGAGCCGAAACAAAAACAAAATAAGACAGTCACACTTTCAGAGGCAGAAAAGAATTTAATCTCCTCAGTTACTCCAATTTTAAATTTTTTGGTACCAGACCTCAAAGACCACCTACTATGAAGAGACCCCAGCACTTCTGTGTTGTAACCCACTCTTTGATATAACTCAGAAATTATCCATGTTGTGTTGCAAGTGCTCTTCCCAACTGCTTGATTTGGAGACAAAGCTGGAAGAAGACCGTTTACTGATTTCTTTTGATTTTGCTTTGTATTTTGTTCATGTTTCTTCATCTTTGTTTCAGTTTTATTCATTTTCTTGTTTATTTTGTACTCCGAATTTTGTTAATTTTTAATGAAATTGCTGCAGATTTGACACAAATTTTCCCTGAATAGAAACATAACTGACTCCAAATATTTTGTCACAAAATAAATCAGAAATCATGCAGTGCAGTTCCAGACTTTAATCAGTTTGCCTTCCTGCACTTTGCCTTTGAAGGAAGATTACCGGAATGCTATTCTTAATCAACTGCAAATTTAAGCAGAAACATTTTCTCCCATTTACCTGATTGTTTTTTTTTATTTCTGGCCTGTTTTGACCATTTTTGCATATTTAAGGGATTATTTTGTATATTATGGGGATTTTTTTATTCCTTTTAGTTTATTTTGTTATTTATTTGGTCTACTTTGTGATCTCAGTTTCATTTTTACTCAGTTGTATGCTTTGTTGTTCATTTTTCTTAATTTTTTGATTATTATGTTCTTTTCTTCATTTCAGAAACTCTTTTGTTCATTTGGGTTTTTTTTTTAAATTTCTTTTGTTCTCCTTCATAAAGGTCATAAAGCAGAAATTGATGCCCCCAGACAAATTCTATGCCCTTGCAAACGCCTAATCTCCATCTGTTTAGAGCAGTCACGTAACATTTTGTCCTGTCGTGTGTGTTTCTCGTGTGCTGCAGTAAACTGTGGGCAGCCAGATGTGGATTTTAATGGCGCTGTGTTTGGTAATGACTGGTGGGTAGGCTCTGTGGTGAGGTACACCTGTCACTCTGGCTTCATGCTGGTGGGAAACTTGACCAGAACGTGCCAACCTAATGGCCTCTGGACCCCCAAACCCTTCTGCCTTCGTGAGTTTGGATCAAACCCCATGTAAGAGCCATATTATCATCATCATGTGTCTTTACTTTAGCATTTTCTTTCTGTGTGTAGGAATGTGTAAAAAAGGACGCATTGAAATCAGCGAGAGTGAGCTAAACGGGACTTGCTCCTCCACCTGCGCCAATAAGAGCTACTTTGGCCCACCCAAACAAGGCTGCACCCACATCAACAACTGTAAAAAGAAGGAGACGGGATGGAAACGCTTCTTTGCACTTTGTGTCCCTTGTATTTGCGACTGCTCTTTGTCATGTGGTGAGTAGTTTCCCTCCCACAGACATGATGGATATGTTTTTCTGAGCTTATGACAGTGTGGTCTGAGAGAAAACAGACATGGATGTGGTTAGCAAATGCCTGAAACTTGAACTTAGTTGTTTTTCATATTCATACAATTGTATACTCTTTGTTTTTCCAGCATCTGCAGGATGAAACAGGGAGAAATCAGCCACAAAGTACGGACCTGCAAAGGGCATTATCACCTTCCAAAAAGAAAACAAAGTGATGACGTCTATTGAAAATCAAAGGCCGAGATGACTAGTGGTGCATTTAACACGCAGTTAAATTTACTCTAACATAGGCACATGTCTCAGGGGGATTGGGGTAATTTGTTGCCCTTAGTATAATTAAAATGTGCATTTGTCACCCCTAATAAAAAGAGTTTTAATGTAGATGACATGCAACTTTTTTTCTCTCCAAAAAATGCATAGATAAAAACAATTTGCTCATGGTTTGGTTCATTTTTGATCATTTTTAATTCATTTCCTTGATTATTATTTTGCCATTAAAATACTTAAACAGTGGTTCCAAAAATTACTGTTGTTGTTTGAAATTTAATGCGGAAAATTTTCAGGACGATCTAGAGATACCAGACTAAAAATTCCCACCACCGTGTTCAAATGAAACCTGCGACCTTGTCTAAAATTATAGGTTAATTCATTCTTTTTCCACAAAACAAAATGAAAACTGACACTTTTCACATTTGCATGGTATTACTTGTTGTCTTGCTGCCTTACATTACCTGCCTCAGGACAAAAGATGCAAATTAGCCTTTCTGTGATAATCTGGCATATTTACATTACCAGTCAAAAGTTTGGACAGGGACTTTTATTTATTTTTATTATTTTCAACTTTGTACATTAATACTGAAGACATTTGAATTGTGAAAGAACATGTATGGAATTATGTAGTAAACAAAAGAAGTGTTAAATAACCCAGAACATGTGACAATGTGAAATGTAAAAGATGTTCTGGGTTATTCAACACTTTTTTGTTTAATACATAATTCCATACATGTTCTGTCACAGTTTGGCTGTCCTTAGTATTAAAGTACAATGTTATAAATAATTAAAAATAAAGAGGCATCGCCAAATGTTCGCTTGGAAGCGTATATCATGTATATTTATACTACAGATGTTCATCAATATGCACTTGTCCCTGTTATATAAACAAATAAAATAAACCATGCAACGTAATGATGCTACTGCTACAGTGTGCTTCAAAAGCAAAATGAATATGGGGGAGTCAGGCACAGCAAAACATATCTGTCTAGTTCTGTAAGGGTTATTGCTTCTTGTGCACTGAGACCAATGTTTTTTATCTTGGATTCGGTTCATAGGATTGCACTCGTAGAAAATGTCAGTGCCTCTGCAGAACTCCAATGCTCCATCAATTTCAACTGGATACAGACTGAGAAAAGGAAAATGGGACCCTTTTAATTTAATCTGTGTGTATGTCAAGTAAAGTAATTATGTGAACTTAGACTTGATGTACTACATGATGTGGTCTATGATTAGTCACTGCGAATTGGAAAACTCTTTTAAAAAGGAAAGTTTTACTCTGTGTTCGATTCATCTAGGTATGGTATGGTAGGTCCACATTCTTTAATCCAGAAATGAAAACAGGAGAGAGTGCAGGAGATACATCAGAGATTTCTGCTTTGTTGCTCTTCCACTCAGTCCATCTGTCCTGGGAGAAGCTCAAACCTTAATCTTATTAGTTGGGGAGGAGGTGTGGACACAAAGCTCAGCAGGTCAAAGAACACTGTTGTACACCTTATAAACAGATTGTTTACTTACGTAACATAATAGGTGTTGTCTTATTGATTCTGTGCTGTAAGATAGCACAAATATCTATTTGTGTATAGATGGATGTCATATGAGTGTTAAAAGATGTGTAAAGAAAATAAAAATGCTGTGTATATCAGCATTGACTCAAGATTATTAGCTGATGAGGAGAAACATCTTGCTAACTTTGAATGCGTCCCCAAGCACAGGCGACAAAACCATTAAACACTATGATGAATCCGACTCATGAAGAAAGAAAGGCCAAGAGTTACAGTACCTCTGCTGCAGAGGTTTATTAGAATTACCAGCCTTAGAAATTCACAGCACCTCAGAGAGTATTTGAGGACACATTCAAAGTTTGAGATTTTTCAGATTGCCTGGCCTTCATTTCTTAATAATTCAATGTACTGTCTTGACTTAAAGGTGCTGTTTATGATGTTGGCACACTAGTTAGTAGGCGATCTTTGTAGCAGTGTACTATACACTACCAGTCACAAGTTTTAGAACATCCCAATTTTCCCAGTTTGCTATTGAAATTCAAGCAGTTTCAAGGTCAATGAATAGGTTGAAAAGGTACAAAAGTAAGGGCTGAACTGCCAGAGGTTAATAAAAAAAGGTTACCCAAAACTGAAAAATAATGTACATTTCAGAATGACACAAAAAGGCCTTTTTCAGGGAACAAGACATGAGTTAACAACAAAGCTGTTGATCAAGCCTTGAAAAGTAGTGCAACTAATTCCTAGAGGTGTCCCATGGTTGCTTAATTAATTAAAACCCCCACTGTTTGCATGAAAGCGGTGTTGGAACACACTGTGGTACCGAACCCTCGTCAGCGTTATTTGAACAGTATTGCACTGCAGTAAACATTGTGTTGTTGTAAAAATGGTGAGAAAAAGGATGGAAGAGAGACAGACCAACAAAAAAGTGAACCATGAAATTAACCAAACCAAACAAAAATCAAACATCACAATCCCCGAAAAGAAAAAAAATCAACAAAATTAACAAAATACCAAATATTCATTTTAAACTGACATCTATATTTCCAACAGTAAATGACTCTACATTTGACATTTTCATGTATTCACTCTTTAGCTGTAAAACATCATAAGATGTATGTGAAGATTTAACTTATTTAGTTCATTTTGACATAGCAACAGTGTTTGCCATTGACAACATTAAATCAAAATGATCAATTTATACAATAAATTGGAAAAATAAACCAAATAATCTAAAAGTGAATAAGAAAATAAACCAAATAATAAAACCTTTTAATAATCAGGAAAATGAAAACAATTAATGTATATAATTTTTAATGATTAAAAATGAATAAAAATAAACCCAACAATGAAAAAATGTTTTATTTATGTAAAGCAGGGTGTTTTAGAGACACAAAACCATGATTTTAAATTGTTTAATGTTCATTTTCCTTATTCATTTTTTCATTTTTATTCATTTTGTTGACTACGTTAACTATTTATTGATTATTTAGCTCATTTTCTTTATTATTTTGCGCAGTGTTTAATGATTTTTTTCTTCACGTCTTTTTTGATTGTTTTGTTCATATTTCTGATTACTCTGTTCATTTTTGTTCACTGTCTGGATTGTTTTTTCACATTTTTTTATTTTTCTTTCATTTTGTTGATTGGCACACATGAACAGTTGACAAGTCATACATTTGGATGTCTTCAGTATTAATGTACAATGTTGAAAAAATAAAAAATAAAGAAAAATCCCTGAAGGAGTAGGTGTGTCCAAATCTTTGACTGGCATTGCACCTTAAAACAGAGCTTTTGCAGTAAATATAGTAAAAAAATTCAAGTTTGTACTCATGCCCTTATGCCATAATTTCTTGCAAATATTTGCATTCATTTACATATTTTAAAAGCAAAAAATTTATTCTGACACCCTTTTATGGCAAATAATGGAAGATTCATGACAAACTTTATGAATTCAACCAAATTCATGAATTATACATTTTCATATACATAGGCCTTGTCACTTTGTGGAGAGAAATTGAAGCACATTTGATCAGAAATAGATGCTGTAGATGATATTGCTCCTTCAAACCACTAGATGTTACTCTTTTCACAAGGACCGTAATCCAGAAAGGTTTGAAAGTCACATCTGTCTGATGAATAACGAGGGCATGTCAGTATTTGGATGAAGAGGAGAATTGAAAGATGATGTGTTCAGATGCTTTTGGTTTGTAACATCCAACTCCTGTGGACAGAATGAGAAATAAAGCTGATTTCGAGTTACTTCTGTTGTGTTACTGGAAATCATAAGACAGTAAGGACATTTTTATCTCACAGTAAGTGAAAAATATTAAATTCATTTAACAATAATCATAAAATGCTGTGTTTCTACCAGCTAAATATGTCCAGTTAGATTCAAGATTCAAGATTCAAGAGTCTTTATTGTCATTATGTTCACACATAACGAAATTTTGTGCAGGTCTCTCAGTATTAAAAAGTGCAAATAGGCTAAAATTAAAAGGAAAATTAAGAAGTAAAAGCCTGTAAAATAAGCACTAGTTGTAATATTTAAAATGTCTGAATAATTGCAATGAACGTTTCCTGAGGCACTAGGTGAAAAGTCAGCAATTCTCCTGCTTCATTACAGCTCATTAAGCATCACGAATATGTTGTGTTGAGACTATGGAGGATAGTCACCCACATCCAGCCTGGTGTACTGCCCAGAGCGCTCAGACAGGATCTCCCAGTACCTGCTCTCCTGCTCGTCTGACGCTATTCCATTCACACTGTCCAGAAACAGCCCAAATTCTGGGTCTTCTTTCCCAGTGAACCTGGGAACACACAGAGGGGAAACATGCAAGGATTATGTTTCAATGTTGGCGATATTTTTAGATGGGTATCTTTGGATCTTTCTTTGGAAATTTTGGGCACCAAATAGTTAATCTGTGTCTTTTATACATAAGTTTATGCACCGAGCAAAAATGAAAATGCAAAAAGTATGCAACAAAATGAGTAATATTGGACATAAATGGATATTTTCTCTTAATTTTTCCTGTAAATGCGTCCATTTGTCATTCTTATGTATTCTATTCTTTAATTGTAAAATATACTAAGATGCATAAGAAGGAGGACTGAACTTATTTTGTTAATTTTGATTTAATGTTCTGAAGCAGAACTAAAATATTCTACAAAAAAATTACGCAAAAAAGGAACAGAATTACCCCCCCAAACTGAAGAAATAAACAACTAGATGAAGCAAAACCAACATGAACAAAAACCAACAAAAAATTACCGAAAGTGAACAAAATAAGCAACAGAATGAGTAAAAATCAACAAAATAATATAAATAATGTCTAAAAGTGAACAAAATAATAAAAAATGAAATCAAATGAACAAAAATCAACAAAAATATTAAAACAAAAACATTATGAAAATGAACCAAAATTAATATCATAAGAAACCAACAGAGCAAAAACAAAGTGTGAAACAGAAATGAATCCAACAATGACCAATACATTCACACCCCCCCACCCCCTGGTTTTTCCTGAAATGGGTTATTAAGTTTAGATGAGCACTATGAGTACGGACAGAAATGCTGTCAAAGGGGATGTCATGCGATCTTACTTGAAGTCATGCTGAGTTTCCTCCAGGCATCTCACAGCACCCAGCAGCACGCCTCGCTCTACAACAGAGCTGCAGTACCTCTCTGGTGCCATGTTCAACAGGTCATTCTCCACCGACACCTCAACAGAAACAGTCTCTGGACCTGCACGGCATTACATATTCTGTTACAGCAGGTAAAATGTAAATAGAACCAGAATGTTCTCATTTACAAAACACTGTAAACCACATAATTTATATATATATATATATATATGCTGAAACTGAGAATTAAAAAAAATACATACCTATTTCAGTGTTGATGACTAAAAATGGTGAGTCAGTGACAATAACCAATTGGAAACATCAGTGGAACATCTCAAATTAATTAGGTTAATGTACAACATATTAGCAACATGACTGAGTATAAAAAGAGCATCCCAGACAGGCTGAGTGTGAAGTAAAGATGGTGAAGGGTCCATCACTGTGAAAATAGTGGAGCAATTTAAGAGTAATGTTCCTAAGAGTAGAGCAATGGGAAAAAATGAGATTTGATTTCCTACAGTTCACAATATCATCAAGAGCTTAGCAGAGAAGCTAAAGAAAGCTCAGCACACGATGAAGAAGGCCATAAGCCAGTTCTGGATGACCATGATCTAGGGTTAGATAGCAATGCATTAAAAACAGACCTGATTCTGAAAATGGACATCACTGCATGGACTCAGGAACACTTACAAAAACAACTGTCTGTGAGCATACTTTGTTGCTACACACAGTAAATGCAAGCTGAAATTCTGCCAAGCAAAGAAAAAACCTCTCCAGAAATGCCACTGTCTTCTCCGGGCCTGAGCTCATGTGCAATACTCTGAATCAAAATGGAAAACTGTTAGAATTTGAAATTCATTTTGGAAATCATGGGCATTGTGTCCTAAAGGCGAAAAAGGAGACTACTGTCCAGTTTGTTATCTGAGCTCAGTTCTGTAAAGTGGATAAAATCCCATTCCCTAACCCAACAATGAATGGAAAGAATCTGCGTAGTGAATAATAATTGCCAAAAATGAAAAGAAAATCAAGAAAATGAACAAAAATGAACAAAATAATCAAGATATCAAAAGATGAACAAATTAGAAACCCACTAACAGCAGCTCAACAGCTCCTTGTTTATTCAGCTGACCTTAAAAATAAATTTTGGATGTAGTTTGGCACTTGTCATATTCTTGCCCTTGTGTGTGAAGGTGCCCTGCATCGACACCAGCAAAAAGACCAAACACAGCAAAGCAGTCATCCTTATGGCCATCTAAAACCCTCATGTCAGTTGTGTGAAGTATCTGTATGACTACAGGAGCTCTGTTCTTATACTGGAACTAACCCTCATTTGTGAGCACACGCCAGTTCGACTTTCCATTCATCCCTTGATTGACTGTGAAGACCTCTTTGTTGAGGTGAATCATTCAAAGACACGCTGAACTAGAACCAACACAAATATTTGCTCCTCTCTTAAAAAGTGGCACTTAATGTAAAGTTTATGAGTAGAGGAACGATATTACATAATGGATGATTAATGACTGTCTACTGGTTGTCTTTTCTCAGAGCGTATTAATGTGAATGCTTCATTATCTTTAGGTCATTTATGTATGCAACAAATTCTCCAGAGTGTAAGAAAGGTCATGTTTCATTCTTCAAGGAAAATATTCTTTCATATAATCAAGACGTGGCCTTTGAAGTAGAAAAATAGATGGAGCGGACTTTTAACAGCAGTGTCCTGGCTCCCTTTAGCAAACAATGAGGGAACCTTGAAAGAATTTGCATCAAGTCTAGTCTGAGTTACATAAAAAATAACAAAACACTGGCTACCCACAGTGTTCACTGATGTCTATTCTCAAGGGCAGAGGCTTTGTTTGAACACTGGAGGACAGTTTCAGATGAGCATTTGTGGATTCTCTGCTTTGAATATTGAACATGTGTTCTGGTGAATTGCTAATGCATTTGTTTGAGGGGAACAAAAACTCAGCAAAATAATCCAGGTGATTAACAAAATTACCCTTAATTGGTCCAAAAAGTAGCAATCTTGATATTTTTGCTGTATATGAATTGTGTTCCATTTTATAAACATTAAATGTAAAAATAATAAGAATGAAGACTGAACAAAGTAATGAACAAATACACAAAACAAACAGAAATTAATATAATAATTGAAAATATTAACCCAAAAATCAACCAAATTAATCAAAAAACAAGTATCACAATCCCAGAAAGGAACAAAAAAAAAGATTCTTTATAACCTGGCATATCTGCATTCTCAAACTGTAAATGACTTCACATATCCATCCATTTTCTACCCCTTAATCCTCACAGGGGTTAGGGGGGGATGCTGGAGCCTATCCCAGCTGATTTAGGGCAAAGGCAGGGTACACCCTGGATGAGTTGCCAGTTCATTGCAGGGCTGACATATAGACAGACAACCATTCATGCCTATGGACAATTTAAAGTGACCAATTCACCTAACCCCTAGTGCATGTTTTTGGTTGTGGGAGGAAGCTGGAGAACCCGGAGAGAACCCACGCAGACACGGGGAGAACATGCAAACTCCACACAGAAAGGCCCCACCACCAGGCATTGGGTTCTAACCCAGCACCTTCTAGCTGTGAGGCACGAGTGCTACCCACTGCACCACCGTGTTGCCTGACTTCTCATATCATAATATTTTAATTTCCCCCTGTAACCATAAAACATAATAAGATGCATATGAAGATTTAACTTATTTTGTTCATTTTGACTTAGTAACTGTAAGTAACATTAAATTAGAATTAACAATTTAAACACTAAATCACCATAATATACAAAAGAATAAAAAATGACTACTTCACAGTAGTGCAGTGGGTAACACTCGCGCCTCACAGCTACGAGGTCCTGGGTTCGATCCCTACACTGGGTGGTGGGGCCACTTCTGTGTGGAGTTTGCATGTTGTGAATGATTGGTGGTGGTTGGAGAGGCCATTGGCACAAATTGACTGCCACATTTCTGTCAGTCTGCTCCAGGACAGCTGTGGCTACAGATGTAGTTTACCACCACCAGGAGTGAATGAATAACTGATTCATTGTCAGCGCTTTGAGAAGCAGACTTGATAAGTGCTACAGTATATAAATCTATTATTATTTTTATTATTTTGCACAAAAACAAGAAAAAATAATAATTCAAATAAAAATGAATATAATTATATGTCAATCAGTGTTTTAGAGACATAAAGTCAGAATGACATAATTTTAAATTGTTTTATGTTAATTTTATTGATTATTTATTCATTTTAAACCATTTTGCTGACTATTTTGATCATTTAGTTTATTTTCTTTCTTATTTTGTGCAGTGTTTTAATGATTTTTTTGACTTTTTGGATGATTTTGTTCATTGTCTTGATTATTTTACCATGTCTTCTTTATTTTTGTTAATTTTGTTAATTTTTCCATTTTTTGGATCATTTTGTTCATTTTCTTGTTTACTTTGCTCATTTTTATTCATTTTGTTGTCTACTTTGATTGTTCGTTGATTATTTTGTTCATTTTCTTCTTCATTTTGTGCAGTGTTCCATGCTTTTTCTTGACGTTTTGGATGTTTTTGTTCATTGTTATGCATATTTTTTGTATGTTGTCTTCACTTTTGTTCATTCTGGGTATTTTTTAGTTTTTCTGGATTATTTCACTCATTTTCTTGATTACTTTGTTCATTTTTGTTCATTGTGTTGACTATTTTGATTATTTATTAATTATTTAGTTTGCTGTCTTTATTATTGTTTTTTCAGCTTTTTTAAATTTTTGTCATTGTGTTAATTATTTTAATTTTTTGTCAATTTTCATTAAATTCTTTATTTTGTGCTGTATTTAATGATTTTTCTTCAGTTTTTTTGGAATATTTTCTTCACTCTCTTCATTATTTTGCTGATTTTTTCTTTAGTCTTGTTTTTTTCTGGATTGTTTTGTTCATTTTCCTGATTACTTTGATCATTTTTGTTCACTGACTGGATTGCTTTGTTGATTGATTTTATTGTTATCATTGTTCGTTTTGATTTATTGATTAATTGATTGTTACTTTATTGATCCCACAAAAAGGGGAAATTCACAAATTGACACGTTTGTGCTCTGAATTCAAAAGCAATAATAAAAAAAAATATGTGCATATTCCCTGGTCAGACCAGGTCCATGTTTACTAGCTTATAAAATACACAGACCTGTGAATGTGATTAAAGTGGGTCTCAGCTTGATGATCATTAGAAAACATGGCTCACAAGGAAACACTATCTGTCATATTCTCAGACAGTGGAACATCTTCAGGTGTGTTTCACTGTCTTCATCTAAAAATAAAGCGGCTTATAAACGGAGCTGGCACTGAGGAGACAGAGATGGGATGCTCAAACTGCTCAACTGCGACAAGAGAGGGCTCATTTTAAATGGGTCTGATTAAGAGGCAGATGTGATTGGCTAAAAATGGTTTTGATTTCCTCTCAGGGGTGATGTAAGACATGTAGGACCCGTTTGAACGACAGTAACCCCGGCTGTTTTACCGAAAATAACCCGGGCACTGCAGCATCAGCACCAGGCAGCTGCGCAGGTGCGGCCTTTAAAGAGACAGTGGGGTCGAAATCTCACCAAAATCTCCTTCATGTTTACGCTCACCGCCAACAACGGGGCATTAACAACGTGCCCTGGACTCAGTTATTGATCAGTATAGTGTATATGACAGGAGAGCAGATGCACTAGCTGCACTGGGTTATTCCCACTCCTCTAATTTCTCCAGAGACAGCAGACCCAGACGGAATAGTTAAATCTTAAAACTGTCATATGACCTGCTAATTTAATAAACTGGTCTTTAGTAGTCAGTCTGATGAGAGCAGATTTAATTAAAGTAATTCCAACATCCAGGCTAGTCCTTTATTTAGTTCTTTAAAGCACCATAAGACCAGTCCGACATTCTTACAAGGACTAAAAGTTGTCATTTTTCATCGAATCAGGCTTTTGTAGATAATAATATTCTACTAGGCTATATTAAGCTCAGTGTTTTGTTTCTATTTTTTTCTGTGAGACGTCATTCATCCCCTACTCGTGCGGTCAGGACTGTCTGAGGAATGAGAGGAAATAATCAAAACCAAAACAGATTTTTTTTCCCCCCTAGTAGCATCCTGACAGCAACGCCCTGCATCCCAGACCGGCGTGCGTAGGGTACCACACAGACGCACTAAGCATCACAGCGGCTGCTCCATCTAGCTGCTGATGATGCTGTTGAAGCATCTGCAGCGCTGTTTGGATGTTTTTGTTTTTACTCCACATGTCAGGGATTGAAATTCACCCGCATCATTGACGAAGATGTGTGTATTTGTTTCGATGCGGGATGGATGGATTTAATGAGGGAAATATTCTATCGAGGAAAAACATGACAGGCATCCTGTTCCCCTGACGATTCTCTGGGATGCAGTCATAGTTTGAGGCCGGACATGATTTTAATCTCAGGAGTTGCTGTAGTGGTTGCGGGATGATGCGCGCCGCACCCCGAGAGATACTGACGAGGAGAACACACTTCGGTTCTTTAATGCCTCGCAAACCCTCCGGATTTTTTCTGGACAGTGGCGCACAGTGACCGTCTTGTGTGTTTTACCCTGGCAGAGACTGTTTGGGGACCTTCTGATGTGGAGGGATTGGGCTGTTTTGTCGGAAAGCATCAACTGAGCACTGTTGCTCTTCAGAGGAGAGCAGGGCTGAGCTTTTCACCTGGTCGTTTCAACACATCATAAGAAGTATGTGCAATCAACGAGCGTGTGTGCGTGTGTGTATGTGCAATGCAACAACAAGGTTCAGCTGGTGTTCAGTGTGTCATCAAAACAGACAAATTCCTGACTTAACTGCGCTTAAAAGGAGCAAATTTCTTTTATTGGTTCGTGTTAACAGGTGCTTGGAAAATCTGTCTCCACTGACAAACAGTCACCAAGGCTGAAAAGTCATAAAACGCATCTATTAACCATATTTCACCCTTTTGGAGACTTTTACTATGGCTGTGTGAGCTCACATCACGTGCCCTGGCTTTAGGACCACACATGACAGAACATGGAGGCCTTCATCTGCCTGAGAGGCCATTAAAGTCTGTCAGTGTTTTACAGAGCTTATATGCAGGCTGGTAATGGAAATACACTAATGGCAGGATGATCAATAGGAGCCATGGTCAATTTTCTTCTTCCTTGCATGGGTATACTTATTACACATACCGTAGGTCATATAGTTGAGGAGTACTACAAGTCTGCAAGGCAGCAGTAGATTGTTTGTGTGCACACTGGCTGTGGCCAGTCATTAAATACTGCTGAATTTACAATGAAGCTGCAACATATGGATTATTACATTTTAAAAAGGCTCAAATCTATGCTTAGCTTTACTAAATACATAGTATGCAATTAAAAGTCCAGTTTAATTCCGCTCAGTGTGCTTTATTAGCAAGGTCTAGAGAACAAGTATGAGCTACAAATAGGTATAACAGAGATAGTAAACTCAATATTTAGGATTATTCATCTGCACCTGCACTGTTTTATTGAAAAGGTTAAATCCAAAGTGTTTTTCATATAAGGGGATTTTAGGTTAATGTCAGATTTTCATGAATATAGAACATGGTACATTTCCTAAACACAGTACAGTGGTGCCTCAGACAACGACGATAGTCCGTTCCGGCGTCACGGCCGTTATCCAAATCAGTTGTTATCCGATGTGACTTTTTCCATAAAAATACATGTAAAATCAATTAATCCGTTCTGGACCC
>JAQQAE010010386.1:0-14127 GCA_029823295.1 Pseudamia nigra | reverse complement strand
AATTGAAACATTGTAACAACTTGTGGGTCCAATCGAACCACTGTACCGGACTAACAGGTGTGAAAGCAGCCTAAATCACATTTTAAACCAGGACTTGTTGAGATGGCTTTCTCGGACACAGATTAAAATAGTCTTGGACTTGTCTTAGTAAAATAATGTGATTTTCGAAGGCAGGCTAATCCAGGTCTAAATGAGGTCTTAAATTAATGCTGGTCAGATGCATGTTTATTTTCAGATTAAAGCCTCATGGTGCATGGTGAAAGTGGACTACCCTCAGTATGTCAGTGAAAAACCAAGTGTGGATTTTATATATTTTTTTTTTATTTCGCAAGACCCACCAACTGAATTATACAACGGCCTGTCAATCATAACATGGCAGAAGTCACCAGTGACAGAACTGGACACAGACACAGAGACACCCTATTTTGCAAGATTTTTCCTAAAAATGCGTCTTGAATGATACACAAGTGACTGCATCTATGTTATTTTGCTTTATGCATTACATTTTATGTTATCTGCATTATGAATTTTATTTTGATAATAAGAGAAGGTTTGTTCCTCAAATACATTTTAATTTAGTTGTGTGCATGTTGACAAAGGTTTTTATTTCATAAAGGCACATGCTTAATAGTGGCATTGTTGCAAAGAACACTGGCATGTCACTTCCACAACATCATGTCCGTCTCTTTGATAGACAAGTCAACATGAAGGATCTCCATCTGTTGTTTTTTTTTTTTTCAACTGTATTTTAATGTTTTTCCACAGGACATTTAAAAACCAGTATAGGAACTGTGTCACAAAACACACACTTCACATTGAGTGATGAGTGCAATCATGGAACCTGAAGATGTTGGAAGGTGATTACGTTCAACTCTTTCATTCATTCTTGTTACTTTCTGTGGTTGACTCATCTGTTTGTTTTCAATTATAAGATGCTTTGAAATAAAGTTTTTTCCCACTTTCACTAAAGTTCTTTGAATGTTTTTTTTCTACACACACACACACACACCCCCACACACACACACACACACACACACACAATGCTAATGCTTACATAGAAATATTGGTCTTCAGGTTTTAGGAGTATCCTCCACTTTGCACCAGTCAGGCTCCAACACATGATCTGAATTGATCTTAATTGCTTTAGTCGGAGACTAACTAGTCAAGAACTAGTTAATCTGAAGTTAAGTAACATCTCACAAAGACATTGGATTAGCGTGGATTAATTTAAACCAAATTGGCTCAGTCCTGGTTTTATTTAAAACTTGAACATGAAACTGACCCATAGTGACTGACTTTTCCCATAATTTCAGTATTATGTATATTATTTGTGATATACACCACTGATCAAAAGTTTTAGAACACCCCAATTTTACCAGCTTGTTTTTAAATTCAAGCAGTTCAAGTTCAACAAATACCTTGAAATGGTGCAGAAGTAAGTGCTGAACTCACAGAGGTTAAAAACGAAGTTAAAAAGGTTACCCAAAACTGAAAAATAATGTACATTTCACAATTTAATCATTCAGCAAACCAGGCATGGGTTAAAAACTTAAAGTAGTTCTGCATCAATGGAGCTTGATCAAGACTTGAAAGTTGGTGCAACTGATTGTCCCAAGTTTGCTTGATGAATTCAAACCCCCTCTGCCTGTATAAAAGCAGTGTTGAATACACTGTGGTTCCATCCTCTCATGAGCATTATACGTATGAACAGGCCAGTAGTAAAGTAACAATGGTTAGAATTTTACATCCTTTACTAAAGTCCCTGTTTCAATCCAGATTCACTAATTTTCAAACTCTGCTGTAAATGAGACAGATGGGATTTGTGGATGATTACACATCATAGAGTCTGGTGAGGAATAGGGTGAAAAATAACGGGTACACAGGTGTCATGACTGCTGATCAGAGCTGGAATCGATAAATACCTATAACTACTGCACAGTGATTCGGCATGAAAATGAATGCACATGGTACATTTTTTCACTGAAGTGTTAAGCTGTCACTAAGATACTGAGTACGACATGTTGTGAAGGAGGGCATATGCTGTCTCTGGAGCCTCCTGGAAATTTCAGCATCAAAATGAGTAAATAATTTGCAAAAGAACAAAAAACTACAAAACAATCTAGAAAAAAATGCCAAATACTAACAAAATTATCTCCAAAATATGATAATTATGGAAATTAGTATAGCACTGAAAGCACTTGACACTGCTTTCCATCCACCCATTCAGTCACACACATTCAACACACTGCCCTCAGTGATGACTGGCGGTGTCTTGCTCAGGGGCACTTTGACATGTGGATATAAGGAGCTGAGGACTGAACCACCAACCCTCCAGTTCATGAACAACTTCCTCTACCTACTGAGCCGCAATCGCCCAAGCTAAATAAACCAAATAATCAACAAAATGGGAAAAAGACAATAATAAAGAGAAACCAAAATGAACAAGGTAACAGAAAACAATAGGGTGGTACATACCACCCCCATTCCACCTTACATCTACACTTTTGATGAGGATCAACTCCTGAGCTGACAACCTAAAAAAAGTTTCTCTTCTGCCTAGTGTGGACAGAGTTATATAGCATTACTCTCTGTTGGATGACCTTGAGCTCCTTGATTATTCCAGCTCAGTCATAATGATGTACGTATCCTCTGTGGAACCTCTCTTGTACTTACAACAGTTCCTCACCATGCACGTCAGCCATATGGACACGGATTCATGAGCTAACACATTGCCACTGTGGAGCTTTACGGGCATAAACGACAGCAAGACAAATTCCTTTTCTGAGGCTTGTAAAATCTCTCTTCTCATCCATTTACTATATGGCCAAAAGCTGCATTTGCTCCAAATGTCTGCATGTCTCGCCAAATGTCTGTTTTTTCCTCTCCAGAAGTGTGCTGAGTGGGGTCGTGGCATTGGCATTGGCAGCATCTGCCAGTGAGGAGAGGGGCCAAGGACACTAAGAGCCTCCTGTTTGTCTCCGATGTCTCCAAGCCCCCAACCATATTCTTCCTGCTAATTAACCTGCTGACACCTCCTTACTGTGTACATTTTGGGGGAAGGTGGAGGGAGTGTGTGCAGCAGGTGTGCAAATGAAGGAGAGCTGACAACTGAAAATGTGAGCCCTTAAGTGTTTTGATCAATAGTATCCATATTTATATGAACACCTAACTACTTAACAGTGCAGATATTTAGCAGGTTTTGCATGGTTTTCCAGAGCTGTCATTTTTTACTTATGAAAATGACAACCAAGAAGCATCCTCAAGCCTTCAACAATGATCTATGTCCATGATTGGTACACTAACTCATGCTTGTTGCTGAATATCACAAATGGTGAGCATGGTGTTTACAAAGCAGCCAGTGAAGGTCAAACATTCTAATGTGTTCTAATCTGTTTAGTTCAGCACCGACAAAACAAACAATGGCTGTAATTTAAGACTTTGGTGTTTTTAGCACCCACTAGAGGGGACGCAGAAGCAGTTTTACCACTAAATGTCACTAAATATTACACTCTGAACCTATTATCTAAAGAGTAGTAGGTGCCTCCTATACCTACTGGTATTTACAGAATGAGAATATGCTCTATGCAGAGATGCTACTGAGAAAGGGATAGACAGAAAATACACAAAAACATATGAGACAGAGAAAATGCATGAAGCAGGACATAAATGCTGGTTTCCTGTGAGGAAGTCCACATGTTACAGTACCAACATAGACACCCCACCCACCTCCTTTTAAGAATTTGCCCCACTTAAGCCCTCCTTGGTGTCATCATATATGCTCTGTCCTTTCTAGCAGTGCAGAGCTTACTATACAGTTTAGATATTAAATCGTCTAGTAATTATAAGTACACACAAAGATTGTATCCATGAATCCATCCATCAAATTCTGCTTATCCTGGTCAGGGTCTCGGGGTAGCAGCCGGAGCAGAGAAGCCCAGACTTCCCTCTCCCCAGCCACCACCTCCAACTCATCTGGAGGGATGCCCAGGCATTCCCAAGCCAGCCGAGAGACAGTCCTTCTAGCCTGTCCTGGGTCTGCCCCAGGGCCTCCTCCCATTTGAAGTTAGTTTTGGTAACTGAGAATTGGACCACCCATGCTCCTGCTTTCAGCTGCCACACAAACGACACAGCACCAGACCCTTACAACTCTCCCTGCAGGTGGTGGGCGCACAGGAAGGCATAGTCATAAGAGTTTTCTGAATCGCTTTAGTCTGACCTGTCACCTAGGACCAATTTGCCTTGGGAGACCTTTCCATAGCTGACTATGAATCATAAACTGTATACATTACTGGACAAAGTGACTGTGACATCACCCATTAGTTTCTGAAAAGCCGTTTTGAGGTCAATCAGGTTGTCACATGATTTGAGATCATGATGACCTATGAAAAAAATGTATTCGCTTCGTATTTTCAGATAGAAGTCACATGTATCTCAATGGGAAAATCAGTTCCCCAGCGGCCAAGCGGTGGTATTACAACTTAAAGTTACTTCCACATTGGCCTCACTGATATGAATACGTGGAATAATGTGAAATGAAGCCAAATTTTGCCTCTCTTGAAAAGTATGAGATATATGTTTGAAAAATGTTGCATTGCCCAAAGGTTAAATGAAATACGACATGGAAACAGAATTATCCTGGGAGTGCGATGGCACAGAAATATTTATGTATGTGGGAGTGAGACAGGAGTGAAAATCCTGTGTCACTGTTATATTTCCAAGGCAAGCAACACTTTTTGTGAGGGAACTTTTTTTGGTTCTGGGGTCATACGCAGAATTTCGAAAACGAAAAATGATTCAGCAAAATTTGAACCTCCATGCTTAATTCATCATTACTTGATCCAATCACATGTGACAAAGCAAGTTGGGGGTAATGGCAATGCAAGGAGAGCTGGCTGCCGACACATGCTGTGAGGTTAGAGATGCAGATGGCAGATCTGGCTCTCGCTCCTTTGGCTTACAGGTTGCCAGGCATGGAGCTATGCAGTCACAAATGTTCAACATTCCAAGTATTAGCTTCTTCAGTCCACCCATTAGCATCCATTCTGACTTTTTCATTTTGTGAGAGCATGCAATTTTGTTTTTCCTATGAAAATGAATTCCTGAAGGAAACTCTCTGTGTAGCACTGTGTTTCTCATTACGGGAAGGAGATATAAATGGGAGCTCTCATAGCGTATGTTCACGTCAGGCTCTGCTGCTCCCGCTGCCACCGTGGGCAACGTGTGCATCGCTCACTCCCTCGCAGGAACAGACACATATCTGACTACACCCTGCCAGCAGGAACAAAAACGGAAGACGTTGAATTGAGTAGTGGGGGATAACATAGGGGGACAGAAGAACCAAGACAGAAACAAAGCCACAAACATATTAGACATGATATGCTGATGGATGAAAAAAGAGAAAAAGAGGCTATTGGTTGGATATGAAGAAAGATGACTTGGTCGAGGAGCAGAGGAGGAAGACAAACGACGTATATCAAAACAGGCAGACAGGCATGAGAAGTTTCCAGGCCTCCACCCATCAGAGAGTACGGCTGCTCAGATGTTTGGTTGGCCGTAAAAGCAGACAGACAGATTGCAGCCAATGATATGTGTTGGGAATCATCTCAAAGATGAGCTAATGACAGGAGGGGAGAAGCTGGCAGATGGCTCCCGTCAGCTCTCAGTACTGTCCCAGTGGTCTGGACTGAGGCTGCATGAACATTTGGGATTGAACGGAATAAGTAATGGTTAATATAAAACAGAAAGTGATCCAATAAGGGTGGTGCAGACTGTCCTTTAATAGAACACCTGTTTCAGAGAAGGAACGGGAAATCTGAATGTCAAGTTTTCATACTGTGTGGAAGCCAATAAATTAAAACTGTGATTAAATATAAATTTTTATTTGATCAATTTACTGTATGCAAAAAACAAACAATAAAACCTGATTATTTATATTACTTTTGAATATTTTCATTATATATCCCATGATTCATCCCAGCTGCCAGTTAAAGGTGCATTCCAACTTGACACTTAAGTTCTGACCTCGTAAAGACCCTCATTCTTCTCGGCAGGGCTGGTCCAGGCCTTTACAGGATCCTAAAGGCCCATTTATAGGCTACGCTAAGTCTGCATACGACTGCAGAGGTGGCGTTCCCTCTCAGCATGCATTACATCACAAGTTTGGTCCGTTTTCGAGTGGCTTATGCATCTGTCCTTAATGTAGAAAATGGTGCAGGCGCTCTAGCACAGTACAGCTCACAAAAGAATAGAAGAAGAACAGAAAGCAACATAAAACACCAAAAGATGAACAGAAATGGCTCAATTTTTGAGGACAGTCTGTGCCATAGACTGTATATATATTAGTGACATCTTGGAGGCAAAAACAGGATGCAACCATATTCGTATGATTGGCGTACAACATAGAGGAAGCTAACTAACTGCTAGCCTTCGGACGTGCTAAAACTTCACCAAGCAGTAGGAAACTAAATCATATTACAGTGTTGTTAGTGTAAACACTTACCCACAACTGCAGTCGAGTGTATCTCAGGTAAAACTACGAACATATTGAATAAATAGAAGATATGAAGGTCCAGCAACATGAGTTACCATAGCAACGTGTAATGTTGGACTATTTGCCACAATATCTCAATAATGGAGCAAAAAGTTAAAGATGGACCAGATTACTTTTTAGAGGGAACAAATAAAATGTTTGAGAGCATGATGACTTAACAACAAAAAATGTTTTGCTTAGTGTTTTCAGACAGAATCCAATGTAACTCCACACTAGACAGTATTGAGTAGTATATACTATGTATATACTAATGGATATATTACTATACTAGTATATACTAATAGATATATTGTGTACATCCACGCCAATGTAAAGTACGCATTGGGAGTATAAATGCCAGCGATGTGTGATAACGTTTGATAAACAGCACACTTGCATGGAGCATAAATGGATCTTAAGTGGAATTTGACGTGGGATTCTCGCTGAATATTTTAAATCCTTAAAAACTATGTCCTTTCTTCACTCACGCTGCTTCCATCAAGATGCATCTACACTGTGTGAATGAAGGTGACACCAGCTCTCATGGAGACGTCAGGAAGTGATTAAAGCAGTTTTACAAACCCAGTGCTTTAGAATGGTTAGTGTGTACACTGTGATTCAATTGCAGAAATGGAGCATAATATTCATACTTCAAAATAAACAGAACATTATCATTAAACTATACAGTATCTTTTATATTTGAATAGTAAAAAATGTAAATGGTGTCTTATGTAGATTTTTGAGTTGGGGTCTTAGGGAGACAACAAGTTTCTTTTTGTGTCTTGAACTAAACCCTTTCTTACCTCCATCAATGAGGTTATGTTTTGTCACCTACAGTACAAATTAACTCAGAAAGTTAGGTTTGGACGGTAGGTCAGAAATGGCACAAGGACCAATTAATTATTAAGATTGTGGTAGTGACCTGGATCATCGATTTGATCCAGAAGATTTTTAAACATTCTTCATCATTGTGAGATAGAACCAACTTCAACATTTTTCCTTGTATAATGCCTAAAATAACACCCAGAAAATGTACATAAAAAACACAGAATAACACAATAAGAGATTTTATCAAACCGCAAAGTTTGATCCAGATACAGATAATATTCCAGATATAGTGATCCAGAATGATGATACTTACAGGGGTTGAGGAAAAATATCTACTGTAAGGTAATAAATAAAGCTCTAGACATGCAACTGACTGCTGATTCAGTAATGTGTCCACGGATTTGGCATATCTTCAACATTTACGGAGCTAGATCCAGAAGAAAACCACCATTATGGAAATATTATTTTATTTTATTATACAATTTGTATAACTCATGATTTGTTTTTATTGTTGAATCCCACTACAAAGAGAAACTGAGCTGCTTTCTAGTTAAACACCATGGCAGAAAATAATTTGACTTGGTCTAACCTGTCTTTTTCTTCTTTGTCTTTCTGTCCTTCCCTTTACATTCTTCTCAAATTGTGAGCTTCTATCAGTTCTTCCCTAGAATTTGACCATGTGTCATTCACCCACATGGATTCACTCATATTCCCCTGAGTAGTGACTAAACAAATAAAACTCCATTATTGTGGTTCCGGCTGGTGTTGTCTGTCCGTTCCCCCAGCTCTCACAATCTGTGCTGCTTGCGTCTCATGTCATCTAACTGTCCGTGTTTGTGAAGCCCAGCTCTGTTGAAGTACTCTCTGTAAAGGGGGCCTTAGATCAGCTGTCAATATGGCACAGAAACTGAAAGACCAGTAACAGATTGACAGTGACAGAACGTACGGCGAAAGTGGACCTATGCTTTACACAGTGATGTGCAAATGTCAGAAGAGACATGACTTGTCTGTATCTTCTCTTTTCAGCATGTTGTGTGGTTTGCTATTTGACGTTGCATACAAGAGGTAGAGTATTTCTTTTGTTCAGCTGTCAGTAATCTATCTGTTTCGTCCCGTTTGTCTTCATAGTGGAAACAGTCTGGATTTATTTTGACCCAGGACAAGATGTATGCTGAACAGGATGTAACCTAAGACCATGGAGCAGCTAAGTCATGATCATTTTATTTCAAATTGTATGAGTGAGTCATTACGAGTGGCCATCTTACTACATCCTGCCAGGCTGTGGGCGGACGACTTGGAGTGTGTCAGATGACTGCTGCCGGCTTATGCATTTACCGAGCCCCAGTGCACCGCAATGAGAGGAAGCCCTTTCTAATGCAGTATGGAAATATCCAATTAGTTTGCCATTTTCATCATCGTTATGAGGTGTAATTGGTCACTGACTTCACAAAGGCAGAGGAGATTGAGTTTCTCGGAGGAGGTAGGAGATTTGATATTTGTGGTCATTATTGTTCATTTATGATTCATTGGAAGCTTTTTTCTTGTAAAACTGTCATCCTGTAAACTCTGTTCAGCTTATTACTCCCGTATATAATACTGTATATGGGTAAAATGCATGAAGTGATTTGTTATTTGACAGAAGTAAAAACACTGTGCATGCCATATTTTTACCTGACATTTGATGTTTTTTTTTGCTGAAGTTACAATGGACAAAAATGTTTAAAATATTATACCTTTGATCTGAATCAGCTTCTTTGTGCAAGAATAAGTAACACCCAGTGTTCAATGACCCTGGCTGTTCAGTGAGGCCGATGTGGAGGTAACTATAAGTTATAATACCACTGGGGAACCGTTCATCTGGCTCCATGAAGCCTTTTTCCCATACATGTGATTCTATCTGAAAATACAAAGTGAATAAATGTTTGTCATGAGCTATTATGGTCTCAAAAGTTTTATTTGGACCCTCTAAAAAGGAATGTGATGGTCCATCTGCAACTTTTATTTCATCTTTCACTCCTCTGTTTTAAAAAAAAATACTGCAAATAATCCAACAAACCACTGCTGTGCTGGGTTTTGATTGATATGTCGCTATGGTAACTCAACTCACTAGTGGACAGAGTTGGACCTTCATATCTTCTATTTATTCAATATGTTCATAATTTTACCTGAGATACAGTCGACTGCAGCTGTGGGTAAGTGTTTACACTAACAATATGTAGTATGACTTTGTTTGACATTGTGTGGTGAAGTTTAACCACATCAGTAAACTAGCGGCTAATATTAACTTTGCCATGAGTCAACTGGCATGAACGCTTAGTTAGCCCCACTGTCATTCATCCAAATATGGTTACATCCTCCTTTTGGCTCCAACATGCCAGCCAGGAAGTGACAACCTGATTGGCCTCAAAACGACCCTTCAGAAACTAATGGATGACGTCACGGTCACTTTATCACTAATATATATAGACCATGATTAATACATACAGTCTGTGATTAATATATACAGACTATGGTTAATATATACAGACTATGATAAATATATACAGACTATGGTCAATATATACAGACTGATTAACATTTACAGTCTTTGATTAATACTGTATATACAGTTTATGGTTAATATATACAGACTATGGTTATTATGTACAGACTGTAGTTAATACATACAGTCTATGCTTAATATATACAATCTATGATTAATATATACAGTCTATGGTAGCATCTGTACAATCTTCACTTATACATGCTGAAATGGATCTATGAATGTGAATCGAATTAAGGGAAATCTTAGGATTTTTATTTTTTATTTGGGGGGACACACACACCAAATCTGCTTGTTTGTTTTTGCAAAGGTAATAAATTATTGTGTAATAAACCTAAAAGCACCACATGTTATTAAATCATGGTATGTTTGCATGTTTCTAAGAAGAGTGAATACTTTTTTGACAAATGGTTAAAATGTAAAAAGTAAACTCTTCCTCTTTCTATGAATTTCCATTTTATTAATTGAAAGTAGGCAAATGTGAACATTCCACACAGTTTTGTGTTCCTAAATTTTGTATAAACACACGTTTTGATCAGGTACATTATGAACAGTATGAAAGAGTTAACCAGAAACTTTTTTATTTTTTTAATTGAATTCATCACACCATTCAGTATTAAAACACAGTGACCATATTTTAGAGTGAAAGTATTGCAAATTGGATAAATATGTGAGATGACAAATGATCAGAGGAAAGCCAAGATATTAAAAAAGACCATTTATATGCAAGTAACATTGCATATAAAGTATGCATTCCCCTCTGGGTGGAAGAAAAGCCAGGGACATGCTGATATGATGCTCTTGGAGTCAGTAAAGGTGCAGAGGGAGTGAACATACATCTCATCCAGACACCAATCACGGGTTTATTTGACACCACCTGTTTGATAATGCTTACACTGTGGCTCATATTGCCATTTTCTCAGCTGAATAGGATTCTTTATGGCCTAAAAAATAATAGAGACAAAATATGGATTAGATATAAATTCATCATGCACCATGAATGAGCGTACGGAAATGTGCATATAAATATGTATTTTCCTCAGCCATGGGGATAAACAGGTCTGTATATTTAGAAAAATGTGCTTGTTATTATTCAGGCGTGAGATTCATCTCAGGGTGCTTCATCCTGATAGAAACTGTGTTCTTTGATGTTCACAGTCAAGACAAAGAAGTTACTTTTTTATGATTGTGCCCACAAAAAACACAGCACATGTCGATTAAGTATTATCCACTAAAGATGAACATTTGAAGAGATGATTTTAATGAAAGTATATTATGTGAAGAAGAAAAAGTATTTTTTGTTATTCTAAGTTGGACAAGGGTCACTGCATGCCATTTCAACAAAAGCCTATGCACTTCTGTCTCAAAAAATATATGCATTGCACAGGTGAAATATAAAAATGTTAATGCATTTGGATAAAGACTTTCTCAGGTCCGGTTAATTAAAGGGGGGTAGGGGCTATGTGTAGATTTTGGCAGGTCTTAATTTTTTGTCTAGTTCCAAATATCAATATCTCAAGAACCACATAGTCTAGGAAACTGAAATTTTGCATCATGATAAACCTTTACCTGCTGTCTGGGAATATACCAAAATATTTGTTACCTATCCAAAACGGTAGGCATCCCAGCTCTTCAAAAATGAGAAATATAATATTTGGGTCACATATTTGAACATGTGTAGGCCTTCTGACACTAAATTTGTATCTGCAAAAGGCTTTTAACCTTTTTACAGTGTTGAGATGTGTAAATGTACACAACACTAAATATTAGACACATCTATGGAGTGGTGTTTGAGTAACATTCTCCTCAAATCATCAAAAATTTTTTAGGTCAGATTAACTCAATGTGGGCATATATGAAAAAAATCTGACTTCTTTTTTCATTTGAAGTACAAAGACTCTTCCATCCATCCACCCATCCATTTTCTACTCTATAATCTTTGCAAGGGTCGAGGGGGTGCGCTGGAGTTTATCCCGGCTGACTTAGTGTGAAGGTGGGGTACACCCTGGATGAGCCGCCAGTTAATCAGAGGATTGACATATAGAGACTGACAACCATTCACACTCACATTCATACCTGCGTCCACTTTAGACTGACTAATCCACCTAACCCCCAATGCATGTTTTTGGTTGTGGGAGGATGCCGGACTACCCAGAGAGAACCCACACAGACATGCAAACTCCACACAGAAAGACCCCTGCCAGCTGGCGTTGGGAGGCACGAGTGCTACCCACTGCACCACCACGTCACACAAAGACTCTTCTTTCCTGGGATATAAAACATTCATTCTTTATGTGTTTGTTTTAAATCCCAATTATGGGGCTAATTTGTACTACTTGCAAAGTAGCTCCATATTTGTAATGGAAATGTCATAGAATGACCCAAAAAATGATTTTGATGTAACTGTCATTCACTCACAACACCTACTCTGCTATACCTGTACCATGATCCAGATGCTAAAAATAATCATTGTACATTTTTGCAAACTGCAGATGGATGTTTATTTCACCAAAATGCATTTAATCCAATGAGCAAAGACCCCGGCCTCACAATGAAGCCAATGCACAAGGTAGTTAAAATGTAATACCTCGAACAGCCAGTACAAACTGCTCCAAGCTCAGGGTGCTAGAGGTATGCATTAAACTCCTCTCTAAAAGTCAAGTTGGCCTGTTAAATTAAAATGAAATTGAATTTGATGCTGAATAGAACCTTTCATATCTGCAGTCTCAGGCTTTGATTGGCAGTTCGTTTTTTGCAAATCATTTGTGTTATTTTTTCAGTTCAGCTGGATTTATGCAGTGCCAAACATAATCCAAAATTATCCCTCGGTACTTCACAAATCAAGGCCTCTGGGTAGGTGGCCATGTGGCTCAACCAGGTGGGGATAGTGGACAGAGAGACAAAAGAAAAGTGTAGAGATTGAGCAACAAACAGAGACACTCCATGACACAGACAGACATGGGACAGGTTCATATCTCCACACATCAGGAACATCTATCACCAGAACAAGAGACATAATCAGTAAACACATGTATGAAGTACAGGGAAAGAGAGAACAGAAGGGGGAGAAAACTCAGAACTACAAGAAGGGCACAAAGTTAGTAGCACAATAAAATGGCATTGAATTGCAGGGAGGTAGAGAGAGAGTGAGACAGGTTAAATGTGAGATGCTTGCTGCATCACTGGGGGCCTGGGACTATGCAGCAGAACTAAGGGAGGGTTCAGATTTTAAGTCTAGTATTAAAAGTATAGACAGTGTTGACATCCTGGACCCAGACTGGTACTTGGTTCCACAGGAGAGAAGCTTGGTAACTGAAGGCTCTGCCTCCCAGTCTAGTTTTACAGTTTTGAGGAACCACAAGTAGACCTGCACTCTGAGAATGAAGAATTCTAATTAGTTGATGGTGAACAATAAGGCCTTTGATATGGGATGGAGCCTTATTGTTTAGGGCTTTGTTAAGGGGAGGATTTTAAATTATATTCTAAATTTACAGGTAGCCAATGAAGAGAAGCCAGTACTGGAGAAATATGATCTCTCTTTCTGACCCCAGTTAAAACTTGTGCTACATTTTTGATCAACTGAAGGTTTTTTACAGTTACTCGGACATCCTGCCAGTAGTAAATTACCATAATCCGGCCTAAATGTAACAAATTCAATACATATAGTGTAAAAAGTATCGGTCCTAAAACTGAGCACTGTGGAAGCCCGTACCTAACTTTAGATTGTGTGGAAGACTGGTCATTAACATGTACAAATTGAAATCTTTCTGTTAAGTATGATTTAAACCAATTTAGCGTGGCACCTTTAATCCCAATAAAGTGTTCTAATCTGTAGAACAGAATCTCATGATCAATAGTGTCAAAAGCAGCACTAAGATCCAAAAGTACAAGTACTGAAACTAGTCCACTATCTGAAGCAAATAGAAAATCATTAATAACTTTCACCAGGGCTGTTTCAGTGCTGTGGTGTTCTCTAAACACTGACTCAAAATCTTCAAAAAGATTACTGTATTTTCTGGGTGATATGTCACTCCGGTATGTTAGTCACAAATGCCAAAAAATGCATAATGAAGAAGAAAAAAACGTGTATTAGTCGCTCTGCAGAACAGGTGGCATTTGTTCGGGGAACACGAGTAAAGCGTGCGGCCGTGGCCTCCTCTAGCAGCTGTCAGTGTGACAAACACCCTATAGTCGAATTTATTCAAAATACAAGTCGCTCTGATGTATT